>JAODAL010035784.1:0-42529 GCA_025379985.1 Phyllomedusa bahiana
AGCAAGTTTTTTCCTATATCAGAGGTTCTCAGCAGTCCCCAGGATTTAACTAGAAAGGTTTTACTGAGATTTTTCCCCTTAGCGTTTTGTTACAGGAGATGTAAAGGGAAAAAATCCCCACACATTTGTTTGCAGGGGATCGCGCTAAAAAGACCCAATTTGGAGGGGGGTGAAGGGGAATTTAAAACCAGACTTTAAAAAAAGGGGTCATTTTGCGGTAATGTTTTAAACAGCGCTTAGGAGAGGCGCTTTGTCTGCCCATTCTGAAGGGAAAAAAACCCTGAAATTGTAAATGAGGTTGGTGTTGTTTCCTGAGCATGTTTGCTGTTTACTGCTGAAAAGGGAAAGTAAAGTTTTGGAGATGGTAAAAACAGCTAATAGGGTGTTTTTTGTAGTGGCGTTTCCCCAAAGTAATAGAAAGTTTTTGTAGACAGTGTCCCAGGGTCTGGGGGGTTGGGACTCTGGGGGTTTGGGTGAATTTGAAAAGTTCCCCTGATGGGGAGTGGTCCTGACAGGCGGTTTAAAGAGTTCTAAAAAGGTGACAGCTAGTAGAAAAAGGCAAGGCTTCAAGAGAGGGTCAGTGAGGACGGGAAGGACTTGTTTTGAAGGGGAGGTTTTGGTCTATCTTTGATCCTGCAGACAAGGAAGGTAGAGGTTTGGGCTAGGTGCGGCCAAGGGCCCTTGGGGTTTAGCGAAAAATGACGGTATTTTTGCCCACTATGGGATGAGTGCATGTTATGGGTCCAAAAGCTGAGCTGTACGGGAAAAAAAGTGGGCTCCCCCCCTTTTAAGAAAATTTGAGAAGTTTTTGGCCCAAGAAGCTTTGGACCCCTGCGGAAGGGGTTGTGGGGGTTTATCAAGGCCCCAAAGGGTTTATCAGAGGGGGGGGGGGATATGTTTGGGAGAGGACCCTAGGTGGTCGCAGGAAGTGCCACTAGGTTGGCTACAGCAGGAAAATCTGGGTGCTGACGTGCCACCAAATCCTGGGTTCGGTAGGGGAAGGCAACCCCCAAAAATTTGGGGTAAATAGGTTTAAAGGGTTGTATCCTTCCCTTTTTGGGTTCCAGGCAATTTGGGGGGGGGAAAATTGGGGGTTTCCCCGGTACTCCCCTTTTGGAGGTTTTAATTTTTTAAAACCCCTTAAACTCCAGGTGATAGGAGGCCCTTGTTTTGCTGCCCCGGGGAGTGGAGCAAAATGGCGGAAATGGGGAGAGAGGGGTTGGAAAAAAAGCCTGACCCCCCGCGGGGCAATTTTGTTTGGGGGTGCGCGATAGGCCGAGGGCCCCTGATAGAGGGGGTCTCTTTCCCTTGTTTGTTTAGGCCCCCGGCCGGGGTTTTATTTTTTTTGTTTTGGGGAAATTTTTTAAAACTTCTTTTGGGGCCCCTTTCAATTTAGCTGTTTGGAACACCTTTGGTTTCCAAAGAAAGGGGGTTTTTAAGGCAAATTCCCCCAGGAACGGGGCCAAAAGGGGGGTGGGAGGTGGGATATTTTTATATATATTAAAAAAAAATAATTAAAATTTAATGAATAATTATATATAATTTCCCTTTTTCCGGGGTATTGCAGTCCACCCAGTCCTTTATTTTTTTTGTTGCCGGGCCCCCTTTAAAATGTGCACTGATGCCCAAAAAGGTTTCCCAAAACTGACCCGTGATTTTTTATAAAAGGGGAAATTTTTCCATAAGTGCCCTCTACTCCTTTTAATACACCTCAATTCCTTTTTTGCCCTTGGGGAATGCCGGAAAACTGGGTGATACAATTTGGTTTGCTGTCCCCTTTGGATTTTTTAAGTCCCTTTTCCAGATCACTTTTACAAAGAGTTTTTCCCTTTAAAAAGTAAAACATGGGGAAAGGATTTTTTTTTCCCATAACCCTTTCTTTTTTCGGTTTAAAAAATAAACTGCCTCTTCTCTCCCCCGGCCTCCAACTTTTCCAATTTTTGTAATAACACATTATCCTTATTGAAATTGTTACTTACCCTAATAACAATTTAAATTTTGATTTGCCCGCCTCATTTATTTTTCAAAAGATTAAACATTTAAAATTGTATCTGTGTGCAGTCAATACTACAGAAAAAAAAGGGGAACTTTCCCGTTATGGGCCCAAACGGGAATAATAAAAAGGTAGGGCAGTCCAAGGCCCCCCTATTACTCAAATGATTTTATTATTTTTCTATTTTTACCTTCTGAAAAGCAAGCCCTTTTTTAAAAAACGGGCCCAACCCATTTAATTATAAGGGAAATTATTCAAACATAGGCCAAAATTAATAAAACGTGACACCATGAAGGACAATATCAAGTAAAAACCTCCATTTGTCCCGTTTAGAATTGTCAACTTTTTTTTAAAAAATTGTTTTACTAAAAAATAAAAAGAAAAGGGAAAAATGACAACCGGAGGGGGGGGGGGGGGGTTTTGGGGGGGGTTTAAAAAAAGGGGGGGTAGGAAAACCGGGGGAAACCAATGTATAAAAAACTGAGTTCCCCTTTCATTTTTTTCAGAGCATATATAAATTTAAAAGGGGGCCCCCCGGGTTTTGGTTTGTGGGGGCAAAAAAGAAAGTTTTTGACTTGGGACAAATTTTTCATACTTTGGGGCCCCCGGGTTTTTAAAAAGGGTGGAATGCCCAATTCTTCTTACCTTTTTCCCATGCCACCACCCTTTGGTAAAGGGCACAATCATTGACAAATTACATATAAAACTAAAAGTTGTTTTGGGGAAATTATGCAAATACAAATACATGGTCAAACAAAAGGCGGGCCCATTTCCCTTTTTTTTTTTTTGTTTGTTTTTTTTTTTTTGAATTATAACCTGTGCCTGCTCTAGCAAAACTAAAAAAAATCATATTTTGCGCTCCCCCCCCTTTTTCTATCAGCGATGGGGGTTGGGGGTTTTTTTCCCCCGGGCCTTCTTTTTTACATGGAGCTGCTGTGGACAGCTAAAACCCCACTTTTACCCAAAGACTGGCAAGCACCCCGGGGCCGTTTTTTTCCCATTTGGGCACTCTTTGCACGTGCCTAGGGGGGGCCTGTAGGGGGGGGAAGGGAGCAGGAGTTTTTTATTTTGTTTTTCTTTTAACTTTTTTTTTTTTTCCCCCTCCGGGCACCCGCCCCCTCTCCCCCCCCCCAATTTGGTCGGGGGGGGTGCGGGGGAGGGAAAGGGGGGGGTGTCGGGGGTTGCCGCCGTTAGTAAATTTTTCTTTTGGGGCAGCGGGGGATTTTATTTTTTTTATTTTTTTTTTTTTTCGCGGGCCCGGCCCGGTGGAAAACGGGGCCCCGGTAGGGGACATACATTTCTCCCTTCCGGCGTCCCGTTGAAAATGACAGCGGGCAGCATCACAAGCGCCCGCAGGCTGCCTGTCTCCTCATGGCGCGTGGCTGGGGGAAGGAATGGGCTGCGCTGCCCCTCCTCCCCCTCCCAAAACACCCGGCGCCCGCCCGAAAAAGCGGACGCTGCCGGGGGCCCGGGGAGAGAGAGTGGAGCAGCGCGCCCATCCCTCCTCAGCAGCCCCACGGAGGGGCCCCCGGGAAAAACCGACCTGGGCCCCGGGGGAAAATAGTGGGGGTGGGGAAGGGGAAAAGGGGGGGGGTGGGGGGCAGGTTTCAACACGGGGGGGGGGGGGGCAGGGGAACGGAGTGGAGGGAGGAGGGGGAACGAGTGGGTGGGAGTGGGGCAGGGGGAAACCCTGGTGGGGATTTGGGGGCCGGGGGAACGTGGGTGGGGGTGGGGAGTGGAGGAAGGGGAAACGGGAATGGGGAGTGGGGGGCAGGGGAAAAGTGACTGGGGAGTGGGGGCAGGGGAAAAGGGGAGGGGGAGTGGAGGGAGGGGAAAAGGGGGGGAAAATTGGGGGGGGTGGAGGCAAAAGGGGGGAAAGGGGGGACGTGGGGGGGAAAGGGGGGGGGGCAAGGGAAAGGGGGGGTGGGGATGGGAAAGGGAGGGGAAAAAGTGGGTGGTGGGTGGGGGCAAAGGGGGGCGTGGGTGGGGGGGGTGGAGGCCCGGGGAAAAGTGAGGGGAGAGGGGTTTGGAATGGTGGGAGGATGGGGGGGAAAGGGGGGGGAACATTTATAGGGGAAGACTATTGGGCTGTGTGTCACTGTCATATAAAAGGGAGGTTCAACATATTTAAACTGCCCATCATTTAATGGGAGGTTTTTTTCCAAACTATAAAGGGGGGTATGAATTTGGGGCCCTTGGGTTATCCCAATGGGGTTTTAATTCAGAACCTTTTATGGAAAGGGGGTTCCTTTATCTAAAATGGGAGGTTTTCCCGACAAAAATGGGGCTGTCCTATCATAAAGGGGGGTAATCAGACTATAAAAGGGGCTGTCCCCATATAAGGAGGTATAGACTATATGGAGCGTCCATATTTAAAATGGGGAAAATTATGGGGGAAAATATAAAAGGGGAAAACGGGTCTATCATATAATGGGAGGTTTTCGATATATGGGCGGCCTATTAAAAATAAAAGGGGAGGTTTTCAGACTATATGGAGCTTTCCTATCATATTTGGGGGGGTTTTCAGACAATAAAGGAGCTGCCTTTATCCCTAATAGGAAAAGGGGGGTTTTCAGACTATATTAGCTGTCTATCAATAAGGGGGGAAACAGACATTTGGAGCTGTCTATCATAAAGGGGTATCAGGACCCCTTTATGGGAAAACGGGGGTCTATCTTTGGGTGGTTCAGACTATTTTGGAGTTTCTATCAAAAGGAGGTATCATCTAAAAGGAGCTTGTCTATAAAAGGATGTTTTCAGACTAAAATTGGGGCTGTTTTTTAAACATGAAAAGGGGGTATCTGGGGACAATTATGGGGCGTCTTTAATATAATGGGAAAAGGGGGTACGACTATATGGGTGTCTTCTTGGGATGGTGAAAAGGGGTATGTTTGGGTTTTATTGGGGTTGTTCAGGGTTTTTATTTTTTAGGGTCTCATGGTTTTATTTTGTTTAAGGTAAACATATAGGCGGGGGTCTTGGGCGGGGACCTCTTAGGGCCAGGTGGTTTAAAAAGCATAACAGCCTAAGGGGCTCTCACACCCGCCCCCTTTTTTTGATGCGGTTTTTGTTAATGTGTTTTTGTTTTTTTGCAGATCGGCACCAAAAATTGATGCTGTACATGACTGCACAAAAAAAGCTGTAAAATTCGATTTTTTTCCAGGGAGCAAAGGGAAGTATTAACGCCCCGGGCCCTTTTGCACAAAAACACACACATTAACAAACCCTCAAAAAGGCGCGGGTGAGAGCCCCCCTTTGGGGTGTTATGGTAAAGACTACCCGGCCAAACTCACCTATATATAATGTTATCAGCCTTCCATCGATATGAGACCTGTTTCCCCCGTGAAGGCAAGGGGGGGCCCCCGTGTTTCCCTGCCCTCCCCCCTTCTCCCTAACCCACCGCCTTCATTTCTTTGAACATTAAGGGAAAAGGTTAAGTCTATTTTTGGGGATTTTGAGAATGTGTCATAGATCATAATCTTATACATACGACCAAAAGGGAAAAAATTTTACAATTTAGAAATAAAAAAGTTGAAGAAGAAAGGAAAAATGTATCAGGGGCTGGATTTTATAAAAAAAATAAAATTATGGTGACATATTCCCCTTTTTGTTGCAGTGGGCCCTTTTTTTGGTTTGGGAAAATCGAATGGTTTTTGGTGTAGGGGACAAAAGGGGGTTGGGCCAAACTCCATCTATCCTGTTTGGTGAATAGGTTTTTCCCCCCCTTTTAAAAAAAGGGGGGGACGGGAAAAACCCCTTTAATTAAACTTTTTTTCTTGAGGTTTTTAAAGGTCATAGTGGGCTGGCTTTTTTAAAGGGGGTTTTGGGATTAAAAATGAAAGGGGGCGGGAAATCTAATTGGTTAAAAGGGGGCTATTAAAATTTTAGTGCCTAGGGAGCACGACAATTTAAAAACAGCCCTGCAGCAGGGCCCCTCATAAACCCTTTACCAGACATCCCCGGCCCTTTGGGGCGTCCCCCTTCCAAATGGTGAAGGCAGGGAAAGTCACCAATTTACAAATACAGCCATCATTGGGTTTCAAATGGTCCCGAACTGTCCACAGCGTTCCCGAAAAGGGCTAGGCCCGGTAGCCAAAACCCAGGGGCCCTTTAGGGCTGGAATGGGGAATGTGTGGGGATGTTTTAACTAAGTTTTTTTTTTTTTATTTTAAATCGGAGCAGCATCTACTTATAATTATCATTTCTTAGTGGGAAAAAAAACACAACTACCGATCAAAACCCTTTTTTTTAAAAAATTGGGATTTTTTAAGGCATATTAAAACAAAAAGGGATACTGATTTCCGAGGAAGTTGGGGGGAAAAAGTAAAAAAACTACCTGTTTCCCTTTTTTAAAGCCACAGGGGAAGTTGGGAAAAGTCAATTATTGGGGAATCAATGCAGATACTGCTCCATACTGTGCACCCACTGCTGTGCTGCCAAGACACAGCCGTAGAGCCTGGTTTGTGTCTGTGGAGAAAAGTAAACGTGTTATCAATTTAAAAGGGGGAAAAACCTTTTGGAAACGATCAATTCCTTAACATAACAGAAATACAAGTGTTACTTTCAGCTTTTTTAAAAAAAAAGTATCAGGAATTTCACCCTTTTTCCCAAGGGGGTATTTTAAAGGGGTTGTGGCCCCCACCGCGTCTTTAGGTGTGGGGTTTGGGTTTATTTTCATGATTAATCTATTTAAATCCCCTGTAACTGGCTGTCCTTTTCCCCTGCATAAGTGCAGGAGATTTAAACTTTGTAAAAAAAAACTTAAAAGGGGCTAAGGAAAATGTATAAAAGGGGCTTTTCACTAATTTTTTAAAATCTAACCTGTTAGAGACCAAAGGGCTGCTCCTTTTGACTTTACCCTTTCCCCGCTTCTATCAAACAGGAAGGAGATTTTGAGGGGGAACCAGAGAAAACCCCGTGGCAAATCAGAGCAGATATGATTGCTCTTACCTCCTCATAAGTGCAAGATCCAAAGACCAACTAATTAAAAAATTTCCCCCATTTATGTTCTCTAGCTGTTTAAAATTTAACTTTGAAAATGAGAAAAAACCTTTTTGTTGTATTGAAAATTTAAAAAAATATTACAGGGAAAAATAGAAAATTTTTTTCAAAATAAAAAACCCAGAAATCCAATTTTACTCTGAAATTTATATTGAGACCCCGTTTTTATATAGAAACGGTTTTCCAAAAAATTTTTGGGAGTCAAAAGGGACGCATTTTTCTCAAAATAGACTATATAAGGTTAACCAAGATCAAAATATTCGTATGGTCAACAATCATGTATACGTGGTATTATTGCAAAACAAATGGAACAACAAATAAACAGGAAATCTAATCAACAAGTGATCCGATACAAAAAGAATAAGAAAGGACAGATTGCATGTGGGTCCTTGATCATGCCCTGAATGATTGCCTAGGCCCACATGTTTTAATTTATAAACGGCCCACAATTTAATCTTTGCCGTTTCTTTTAATTTAAATGAAAAATTGGGACACACGGAATGTCCCGGGGCACATGAGAAACCACTTTTATATGGGGTGGGTGTGCGGAGCTGTATCATTATCCCTGCACACGGGAGCGGTATTAAAAGGCGGGTGTGGCCCCCATTCAAAATTTGAAATTTCTTTCAGGAGGGGCGGTGAATGCATCTCAAAAGGCAGGGGAAAATGAATCGCCCCCAGTAGACTAGGATCCTGCATGTGGCTGTTTCAAGAACTCTAATGTATGATTAAAAGGGTTGCCTGATTTTTATTGCTTTTATTTATTATGTATATAACAGGAAACCATACAATTTTCTAATATACATGTATTAAAAATCTCCAGTATTACTACCTCCAGCAGCATCTTATCATGTCACCACCATACAGGTCATGTGACCCTGGTATCCAGGTAACAGTAGTGTATGGAGGAGCAGGATTTCTCCAGTATTACTACCTCCAGCAGCGCGCCCACTTCCTTATTATGTGACACCACAGATTCTATGGTCTGTGACCACTGCGTGACCATCGGTAACAGTAGTGTATGGTGGAGCAGAATTTCTCCAGTATTACTGCCTCCAGCAGCGCTCTTATGTGGACCACCACACAGGTCATGTGACCCTGGTATCCAGGTAACAGTAGTGTATGGAGGAGCAGAACTTCTCCAGTATTACTGCCTCCAGCAGTGTCTTATCATGTGACCACAACACAGGTCATGTGACCCTGGAAGACAGGAAACAGAAGTGTATGGAGTAGCAGAACTTCAGCGGTATTACTGCCTCCAGCAGCATCTTATCATGTGACCACCACACAGGTCATGTGACCCTGATATCCAGGTAACAGTAGTGTATGGAGGAGCAGAACTTCTCCAGTATTACTGCCTCCAGCAGCGTCTTATCATGTGACCACCACACAGGTCATGTGACCCTGGTATCCAGGTAACAGTAGTGTATGGAGGAGCAGAACTTCTCCAGTATTACTGCCTCCAGCAGCGTCTTATCATGTGACCACCACACAGGTCATGTGACCCCCGGGTATCCAGGTAACAGTAGTGTATGGAGGAGCAGAACGTCTCCAGTATTACTGCCTCCAGCAGTTTCTTATCATGTGACCACCGCAAATGGACCCCGGGTATTCAGGTAACAGTAGTGTATGGAGGAACAGAGCTTCTCCAGTATTACTACCTCCAGCTTATCATGTGACCACCATGCAGGTCATGTGACCCTGGTATCCAGGTAAAAGTAGTGTATGGAGGAGCAGAACTTCTCCAGTATTACTACTACCATATCTGTCAGTCAGTGTCCGTAGAGAAGACGCCACATGTTCTTCTCGGTCTTATCTTTCCACTTTATTTTTTTGTATTTTTTTACAGTTAACTTTATTAACAACAACACAAAAATGTCAACTAGAGAAAGTTAAAGGGAACCTGTCAGGTGGTTTATGCTGCCGTATCTGAGAGCAGAATGTGATAAAGGGAGAGAAGCTCTGTGAGATATAGGTTTATAGGATTTAATGCTGAATTTCTGAGTAAAAAGCAGAGAAAATCCGTCAAAGTGAAACTGAACCTACTGCTGACCCCGTCACATTCAGTTATTGATAGTTTGCTCTAATGCAGAGACAGCGGTCAATCACTATATGTTGTCGCGGTAAGCAGGACTCCTACTGTCACTTAAGGAGTCCGGTCAGAGTTTTACTCTGCTTTGTAATCAGAAATCCTGCTCCAAATAATATAGGCGTATATCACAGAGCTCAGCTTCTCTCCGTCTACCATATCCTGCTCTCTGATAGAGCAGCATAAACCACCTGACAGGTTCCTTTTAAGCGTTTTGCAGTTTATTAAATCTATATTGGAACATGTCATCCCTAGATATAAGCAATACCAACGTAGTCACACTGTGAGAGGTTGCAGATATACAGCTATTTATAATTTATTAATTATTCCACCATTATTCCTATTCATGTACCACACCATACAACACCATATTTAATCTATACAGTTAGCCCATGGGGATGATTATCATGGACAAGAATGTGGGCAATAATTTTTTTTCCTAGAGAAGGGTCTACTGTATTGGCATAAAAGAGGCTAAGATTTTTTAAAACATATAAATTAGAAAACTATATGATTTCCCATTAAATACAAAATAAATATAAACAATATTAGTTTACAAAACTAAGGAGAATAGAGCTTCTTAGCTATGAGAAAAGATAGAAGAATTAAACTTATTTAGTCTTGAGAAAATACAGGAGACATGATTAATTTATATAAGTGCTGCATATAAATGGCCCCTACAAAAAGTATGGGGAAAAGCTATTTCATGTAAAAAACTCCAAAAGACAAAAAGGTGAGCTACCCCGTCTGTAGAAAAAAAGGATTCATTCTCCAGAGGAGAAAATCCTTCTTCAACTTGGATACTGTGGAATTCTGGAATAGCCTGCTCTGAGGAGGGGACACAGCAGGAAATTGTGTGCGATCAAGAAAGGATTAGATAACCACTTTATGTAATATATTAAAACATATGTAGTGTATAAAAACGTTTGATTCCAGTCTGTTGGCTAACTTTTCGGGATCAGGAATGAATGTTCTTTTATGGCAGATTGGTTCTTGCCTTATAGGTTTCAAAGTCTGCATCAAAAGGGGGAACAAAGTTTAAAAATTCCCTCTAACACTCCCTTTACCCACATCTTCCCCACCCTTAGTTCAACTTGATGAACGTATGTCTTTTTTTCAACCGTACTCACTATGTAACTCTAATAAAAAGTGGATTACCCCTCCAACACCATGGAGAGTGAAGACACATGTGATACCCTCTTCACTACAACCGGTCAGTGGATACTAACTGTACTGTGTGGCAATCGGATGGAGTCTAGGGCTGAATCCAAGGCCTCTATGATGCAGTAGGTGAGATCTCGCATTGTCATTTTCCCCGCTATGATATATTCACTCCCACCCAATGCTGCAAGTAGATTATTCACACAACGTACCGAGGTAGCAAAGAATAAATTTATCTGTAAAAAAAACTCTATTAAGATACAAATAAACCAGAAATAACAGGCCAAATGCACCACACCAAGCATCATTCCACACACTCACTGGCATGCAGATTATCATACCTTTGCCTTCTCAGTTCCATGAGAAAAGAGGAATAGACAGAAAAACAGGACATTAGAACTAAATAGATAGAAGAATTATAGATAAAAAGAATTCTTTCCCATACAGCATGTTCCGTTCCCATACTATATTTCATACAGTCAGAAAGCATAGGCTCCTAAGGCGTGAACATCATGTAGGCTCTTTGTTATGCAAGTCTTATTGCTCTTTGTAAGAGAAAAATAAATAATGGTCCGGCAGTTATGATCCCTTTTAATGGATAGCTGAAATAAAAAAAATGCATGTGGACAAAATTGTTGGTCGTTTTCCGGTAAAGAAAGGAAAACCCCCAATACTCACTGAAATAACTTTAAGCTAAAAAAAGGAAGAATAATTTAAACTGACTGAAAATCAACTAATAAGAATCAGACATAACTATTAAATTGTGGCTCAGCTGAAACATTTAAAAAAAAACAAAAAAAACAAAGGAAAAGGCCTGAGCAAAAATAGTGGTCCTCTTAAAGGGGTTTTGCCACGATCTAATTTTGACGTGGGATCCTCCAAAAAGGGTATTTAATCACTTTCTAAATATAGGTCATCAAAAAAAGTGAAGCCTCTGAGAGCTACAGCCTGACTTACATGCCCTTGTTTTACTGACAGTTTACATTAAACACGACCAGGATCTGATCTGGCCACGCATGCGTTGTTTGCACTTCTTATCTGATGGCAGGGAACATGAACAAGCTTTGAAGGGACTGGGAGAAAGATTCTATGTCTTTTTGTATAGAGATTCCATGGTTCTGTTATGTTCATTATCGGACGCGTAAAATGCAGACGCGCCCTGTTCAGCCCCTTCCCTCTCCACCTGCAGCCCCTTAAACACAGATACAACATCGCCGCTTTTTCAAGCTCAAGTTAGGCTAGTATTCAGCCTGTAGGTAAAGAACGTCACTTCTTGGCAATAACACCCTTTAAGTCATTATTTCGTTTCACATCCTTTGCAAGGCTCATTCACCTGCAAACATACTATTTCGCTTTAGGTTCAAATAAGGAGTTACTGCTTGCACTCGGTCCACATGTATATTGGTCACTCCATTCATCAAGACAAACTGCCTCCAGCTGTCTCAGGTTGTGAAGGATGCGTTACTACAGACTATGTTGTCAGGTCAGATAAGTAGAACTGAGAATCAATGAGCACTCTAGGAGGCACATTGGTCAGCAATAGGTACTTCTAGGGTGTTATGTTCACACGGCGTAATTGCTGGCAGGGCGAATTGCGTGGTGGGTATTTGCGCTTCATATGTTCCCGATAATGCCGCAACCACACTATCGTATAGTAATTCATGAGCTCTATGAGAGCTATGATTTACGTTCCAAGTCTCTTCTCTGGCAGCTAACAATCTCGCATGTGGATTGTACATCGGGAGAGAGAAGTGATATTTTACTTCTTTGCAAAGGCTTACACGTCGTGGATAGCAAAAGTGGCCAGCACTTACTTCTAAAACACTTTGCATATTGCAGCACGTACAGTACGCGCTGCAATACGCCAAGTGAACATACCCTTAAATCTAAGGTGCATAGCAGTAATGCACAGTGATTGTAGCATAATAAGTATGGAGTGAAGGCAAATCCCATGCGTAGGATTCATACCAGGTCGCAGGCGACGTTTTGATGGTGTATGGTAGATAAGGTACATGTAGGACGAGAACCAATGTAGATCCAGGCTGCTACAACGAGACGCATTCTGGGTCTAAAAACTTGATTCATTAGTACCTAAAGGTCTGAACGAGGCTTTTAATTTACTATGTTATGTGCAATAATGGAAATCTGTCTTTTATTAAAAACAATGTGATAGATTAGTAAAGCAATCATACCTACATGAGTTATGCAACACGCGAACATTTGTAAAAGTGACTCAAACATGTGTTGCCAAACTTCGAATGGCGCATGTCTAGAAAGGGTGCAGTGGTGTTCCGAAACATTGCAGCTGCGGGATGCAGCATAGTGGTGTGCTCAACAGCTCTACAGATCATTGAGAAATCTATGCATAATATGGATGTTATGCACTAAAGTCATGGACTGATGTACAAACAAGTTCTATTTTTGTTTATTTGCCATATGATATGGTCAAAAGGGTCAAGTGTATTGTTACTATATGAATAAGAAGTGAAGTAATTAAGAAATAGTAGTCTGGTGTGTCTTTGTCGAATGGCGAATATATCAGGTCTATAGTTATATGAGAGAAGTAACCCTGTCACGGACTTACTTCTCCTGGAAGGTTGGTATGATAGTTACTAATAGAATAAACAGTGGAATAATGTGTCAGCGAATTTGATCGTTATCATGTGGAAGGTAGCCTCTCCCCAGACTGCAAGTCTTCAGCTCTCCGTCACACAGGTGCTCAATTGGATTTAGGATCAGGCTCAATGAAGCAACTGATGGAATAGGTCAATGATTTTGCACGCAAGACATTCTTGAATACTTTTAGCTGTGTGTTTTGTGTCATTATCCTGCTGTAGAACCCATGAACTGCAACGGAGACCAAACTTTTTGGAAATGTGGCACGCATATTTGGACTCCAGAGATTGTTTGATTTTCCTGAGATGCTTCAATATACCCCTGCACAGATTCAAGAACCAGCAACTCGCAGCCCGCGCCAAAAACATACCAACCTCCTCCTTTCGTTCCCACAGTTGGTACAATGTTCTTTTCTTGCTGTAAGGCTTGTATCTTTGCATCTGTGAAGAATAGGTGCGCATGTTGTGATTTGCCAAATATTTCGCTTTTGTTCATCCTGTCCAAACATGGGAATTCTCCAGAGAGTTGTGTCATTAGGCGAAGAAAATACCAATCTTGCTTTTCTATAATTAGCCTTCCACAGTGGTTTCCTCCTTGGTCGTCTTCCATTAAGTCCACTTTGGCGTGACCAGACACTGATGTACCATGACCTTGGAGTTCACCTTTGTTCACTCTTTGAAAGTGTTTCGCTCTTTGGTTATATTCGTATTATCCCATGTTCTCAGTTGTAATTCATTTTTTTTTGGCGGCCTGTACTGGTATGTTGGCTACAGTCCCATAGACACTTAGCGTCTCGAATAAACATGTGCAATACTGTACAGTACAGGATAACCACTCACTGGTCTTGAGTCGGTCTTATAGCCTTTAAGTTTAACATGTTTGTTTATAATTTTCTTTCTGATCTCCTGCGACAACTCTCTCCTTAGCTTCATGTTCAGTGTGGTACACACCATAATACCAAACAGCACAGTGACTACTGTTCACCTTCTAAATAGGCAGACTGAATGATTACAAGTTTTGAGATGGCATCTCTGTGGAGGCTTGACATTTAGGGACATCAAACATAGTTTAACATGCTCCCTTGGTCTATATTATTTTCAAGCATTTCTAGGGGTACTATTTCGTCCAGGACAGTTTCGTTATTTTTGAATAATTCTTTTTTAGTTGAACCACAGTGCAATGTCTGATTTTCCTGAGTTGATTTCAGTAAATTTATTATTATTTTTCACAGTTTCAAGTTTTTTCAGTTACCAATGTGGTTTTTCTTTCGCTTATGAAGAGTAGATAGAAAACAACATTTTAGCTCACGTGTAAGCATCTAAGACAGCCAACTCGTCAAGGACTGTCTTAAATTTTCTTCATCAGGCAATAGAGAAAGGGGGAACGCATCTCTCTTGAGGATGAGCACCCAAATTGGTGTGTAGGTTTTAAATTGACCTTTTTGCCAGCTACTAAGGCATCTGCATATTCACAAGGCTTTGTCGGGGATAAAGGAACTCGAAGATCAAGCGCCGCTCTATTGGATATGTAACAAATCTCATTTTGTTTTGACCACTGATGTACTTCAGAAAGAAAAGGGGATATAGACCAAGCCAGATCACTCATCTAAGACACCTGACGTGAGAGATGCTAGGGCGTTTTGCCCCTTCGTAGTGCAGAAAAGAGTGTACTCGGATGGCGGGGTCGTGGCAATTGAGTGGCTCAGGGAAAGCGCGAGAACATCTCTCCTTGAGGAGAGCACCAAATGTGGTGTGTAGAATTTGTATTACATTTTTGCACTGTTCTACTAAGCTTCTGCTATATCACAAGGCATTATGGAAAGGAGCTGAGAAGGGCTCCAAAGGGCTGGGGGGGCCTCTATGGATGTAACGCAATACTCAATTTGCTTTTGACCCACTACATCAGGCAAATGAAAAGACTGTTATGAATTTGTATTCCTAGACTCTCCTGTCTCTTGGAATTTGAAACTTTTTTTTTTTTTACAATAACAACTTTCATATTTTTTGTGTTATGTTCTGAGCTACAGAAATTTTAGCCACAAGTGAAAATGCCTTTCGTAAACAACCATAGAGTATTGAATGTGAAACATGTGAATGTCCCAGGAATCCTATTGCCCTGCTGAGTGTTGGGGATCAGTATATTGTCTGTGATAATGTTTTGTTTTTTTATTAAGGGTAGGCTTTGCAGCTTCCTATATTACACAGATTCGATCCTTTTGTGTATCAAATGGCAGAAGACTCTTAATTGGGAAGATTCTTTCATTCTGGAGGCATTTTCAATTACATGGCTTCAGCTACAAAGCAGGTCTGGGTATTTTATTTCTCTCCAGGAAGGTCAAACTTAGCCTTTGGATAAGATGTAGCTTTCTTAACAGCTAGTTTGTTAAGAGTGAGATGCTCATCTTAGAACTCTATTCTAGAGAGTCTTTCAACAATGTGCTAATTTCTTTTGTGGAATCTAATTCATCACTAATCAGTCATGACAATCATCAAGAGCCTTTAATTTGCAAATCAAAAAGACTGTAGAAAGATTAACAAGAAAACAGTCTGAAGATATGTTCACACGGCGTATAGCGGCGCGAACTGTGCGCACCATCATACGACTGGTGTTTTAGAAGTATGAAGCTGGCTCGCACAGACTTATTAAAGCTTTGCCCACCAAACAAGTTAGTATAGAGAGGGCCGTTCTCTTAGCCTGGAAATAATGAGATCAGATGTGGTGGTCATGTTTTAAGGATTGATGGAGGCAAGATACTTATTTCTCAGAACATTCAGGAGGACTCCAACAAATGTTCCTTAAGTGTTTTGCATTATTTCTAAAAGTGTTTTTGGTCGTTCTAAAATCATATCCAATAAATATATTTTACACATGACATGCTATTGATTACAATGTTTGAACCATGTGACTTTCATGGCTCAATATCTCACATACCGATATACAGGTTTGGTACATCGATGCGATACTGTTATCTGGATATAGTCTTCTTACCTATCTCTATACATAAATTTGGATTGCCAAGTATTTAGCACCTCGCTTACTGTCCTACGTATTGTTGTTCATGTACTGCATTGTTACGTTTTGCTCTGAAGAATAAAAATGTTATATTTTATTATTTTGTTAGTATTGGTAAAATACCACTTTTTGGTCTTCCCATTACATGGCCTGAATCCTTCTGGACTCTGAATCAAGATTTCAAGCAATGTCTTGATCCCATAATCTTGATCCAGGTCTCTTCTAACTTCCCTCAACTTACCACGCACATGTTTCAAAAAGCTTCAAAAACATTGTTTACCGTTTTTGCTTGTCATGGACCTTCTACCTAGATAGCGTTGGATTATTGTTACATAAGTGGATAAAAAGCTGATGTTACCATGACGTAATACCAGTATTATGTTATCACTTAAAACAGTGGCCGTGATATGAGGGAGTAGGGAGTCGCGACGCGGTTTGGGAAAAATGAGGAGTCGGGGGCTACTGGCGTTGCCGACCTCACAGCCTGATGTTAGTGGTAAGCAGTAGGTAGTATGTATTGTTTTGCGCTGTCTATATGAAGGCAAACTATGAATTGGCGAGTAGTGTCCTGTGAAACCCTGTCTAGTTTGCCATCGCCCAATAAATAAAAACATAAAAAAAAAACCTATCTTGGCTATGACTGATACTTGGCTAGATTACACTATGAGATCACCTACTGTCTACAGAACTGGATGATGGAAGAAGTTGATCTGATCTAAATAAATCACTTTTTTTGCCCATCAAGTGGAGAGCCAGGAATATTACAAAGAGTATGAAGTGATGGGACTAGCCACTACCAAAATTCCAAGATCTATAATTCAACAGATCCACTTGTGGTTGTGAGAAAAACAAATTTATTTATGCAGATTTTAGGGCCCAGATTTAGAGGAAATTAAGGGCGAAATCATGACATGTACTGGCCTGCGCCAGAAATCTGGGGTCTTTTCAGCCCGAAAACTAGCGCAGCCCCGTTTGCACTATTTTTAAACAATCACATTACAGAGCGCCGGCTGCACTTTATAATGCACCTGATTTCGGGGGATGTACGGTAGGTGGCGCACTATAGAACAGTATAAAGCTAACATTTATAGTTCAAGTACGGCAAGATCCAGGCGCTTCTACTGCGTGAAACAGGTAGAGACACTTTAAAAGTGCACTTTACCTGATCCTTAAAGTGTGCGTTTTTGTAGACTAAGAATCGTCTAAATCTGACAGGACCCGCACAGTTAGAACAGTGTTCCTCAGCTTTCAGGCGCATTCTACGCTCTTAAAGTGCACAAAAAAAAAATGCAGCCTGGGCGTCAGAAATCATACATGGCACCCAAAGAATCTGCTGTGAACTTCTTGGAGCCACATAGCCCAGTACACCTTTTGTGGTCAAAACGCGATCTTGACTGTTCGCCGAGTCTGCATCAAGGGTGTATCCACTTATGCATCTATTAGGCTGATGTCTAACTACTGCACAGAACAAGCCGTCAGTTTTTTCAGCCTGTTTTTGTTTTGTCTAATAACACTGAAAAACTTACTGTTAATCATCTCCATAGACTTTCTATTGTAAAAACCCCTCCTTCTGTGCCTACTCACTGTGCTTCCTTTGGCTGCTCATTTTTTTTACTGGTCGCGCATTTGCGTACATGTTTATAAAAACGCCAGGGGCAGGCGCAGTGGAAAATGTACTATAGGAGTAGATATGGAAAGCGGCCCCCCCGGATGTTTTTGGCGCGTTTCTTTTTGCGGCGTTTTTTGCCGTGATTTGTCAATGCAAAATCCATCCTGCTGAGCCAAGTTACCACCTATAATGGGAGTAAAAGGTTAATCCCTTGTATCAAGTTGGCACTACTAGTGTCTGATGTGTCCTATTTTTGTACCTCTTTTCGTTATAAATGATCATGCTTTGGTCGCTCAACTTTTTTGCGCAATTTCATATTTTTTTTTCACGCTAAAAACTCCGTTTTTTTTTTCCAGTTTTTCGGCATCAGAATCAGGGTTTTTTTGTTTTTTTTTTTTAGTTACAGATTTTGGTGCTAAAATCTTTTTCTAACATTTTTTGGGCTATAAGCTATTCTCCTCTACTGCCGCTGATTGAAAATGTACGGTTTTGTTTTCGGATTTTGGCGCCAGAATCCGTTTTTTGTACGGATTTGGGGGAGGGCATAGTTGTGTTAATCTCCTTCGTTCCTTAAAGATATTGCTTGGCATAATGAAAGTTCTGCGATTCTGAAGCCAGAAATAAGTTTTTTATACGGTGTTTGCGAGCATGATCCTTTTTTTTTAGTTTTTTGGCACAATAAATATTTATGTTTTTACATCGATTTGGCGCTAATAACGTTATCTCACTTCTGACGCCAAAAATACGTTTTTTACTGATTTCGGCGCAAGAATCAGTTTTTTTACGTTTTTTGGCACTAAATTTTTTTTTTTTTTACTGATTTTGCCGCTTATAACGTTATCTCGCTTCTGATGCCAAAAATACGTTTTTTTTGCGGATTTTGGTGCTAAAATCTTTTTCTTAACATATTTTGCCACTAATAAAGCTATCTCGCTTCAGGCGTTAAAAATACGTTTTTTATTGATTGTGGCCTCCAGAATCATTTTTTTACGGATTTTGCAACTAAAATCTTTTACACTGACACATATTTTGGCGCTCTAATAAAGCTATCTCGCGTCTGGAGCTTAAAAATACGATTTTTACGGATTTCCGCCCCGCCCACACGTGAAGATGCGAATATTTTAAAATTTTGCGGCGCTAATACAACGTGATCTTGTCTTCGACACTAAAAAAGAGTTTTTTTTATGCGGAATTTGGCTCTTTATTATGCGGTTTTTTTTGGGGTTTTTGCCGCTTAATTCACTTTTCACTTTACAGATTTTGACCACTAATAACTGTCTATCTTGCTTTACTGATAAAGATTAATATGGGTTTTTGTGGATTTTGGGTTTTTATTTTTTTTGCACTGAATCTAGTGCAAAATGTAATAAAGTAGTTGCACTTCTTAGCAGCACAGAAAGGACAATGTGCTTCAAAAAGGTACAGTGATCTAAAGGAAGTGACTACCATCTTAGAAAGACGATGTTAAATCCAATGTGGCGGTGTTTAGTTTACATCCAATGGCTTAATGGTGCTATACATTAATAACGCAGAGCAAAGACGCTCATAACTAAAGCTTCTACAAATCAACGCTCCAAAATAAATCGGACGATTTTTCAGTGCTTTTGACAGGCGCAGTGGACAGAAAACTCAGTTTCAGGTTCGTTTTTAGTAATGCGTTTTCAGGCTTGTTTTTTGTCCACTGACAGTGTAGACTTGCATTAGGCTATGTTTCCCCGTCCACCTCCATTTTCAGTCGTTTTTGTTTTTCTATTTCTCATCAAACCACCCGGCCGGCGGCGGGCTGAAAAAAAAGCGACTGAAACTGCAATCCCCATAGAATTTAAGGCTTGTTCACACGGCTCTTAACTGCGGGGCTGTAATTTCGCCCACTGCAGATTACGCCGCTGTGGCTGTAGGGCTGGGGAGGAGCGGGGGCAGGAAGCGGGGGGCGGCGGGACACTTCGCCAGGACTCCATAGACAATCATGCTATCGGGCGCGGGATACGCGCGTAGAAAGGACATGTCCATTATGATTTTTTTAAAGCTCATTTCACAGAATTGCAGTGCATGCGAGCAAAATGAAATCAGGGAAATTTGAATTACATATTAGTTCTATTAGGAGAATAATCCAGTCTTTAACCCTTGAGCGACAATGGAGTTCCCGTGATGGGGACATCGGTTGTCAATTAGGGAAGAAATGGAGCAGGGATCATTCTACGGCGCCCAAATCCGTATGTGGAGGTGCACGTGTTCTATTACAGCGACACGTTGGCAATCAAGGAAATACTGGATACAGTGCTGCACACTACATTCCTTCCCAGCTTCAGTTCAGCTCCCCCTCGTGCCATTGCGTTGAGGTTGCAGAGTGGCATCAATGGTTACACTGTCAACCGGAAGCCCTAAGGGCTAGGTACCGCACAACCGGTGTATTTGCTGGATCCGTAAATTACGCCCCCGCAATTACGAAGTGTGGACAGGGGGCAGACGAGAAAGGCCGGCACCTCGCCAGCCATTAGGACTGTATCTTTTCTAGGCGGAGCGT
Source organism: Phyllomedusa bahiana (assembly GCA_025379985.1). Classification (NCBI taxonomy): domain Eukaryota; kingdom Metazoa; phylum Chordata; class Amphibia; order Anura; family Hylidae; genus Phyllomedusa; species Phyllomedusa bahiana. The sequence continues at coordinate 20,006 of JAODAL010035784.1, forward strand.
ATGCCGCTCTGGTATCCCATGTCAATTATTCTCCTTAACGCACCGGCGGATTAGCCCGGCGGCTGCGGGGAGAGGAGCACGGTAATCATAGTTCTCTATGAGAACTGTGATTACGTAATGAATGGGCCATTTTCGGCCCGTAAATTGGCGCATTCGCGCTGTAATTACAGGACCGAATATACGGCCCATTTTAAAGCGTCTGTGAACATGCCTAATAGTAAAGAATTCTGATGGTCTCCACAGACATTTTTTTTCTGTTTCGTTTTGCAAAATGTTGATAGCAGGGTATGACAGAAATGTTACTATTGACAGTTATGAAACCACCAGACGTTTTTTGGAGTGTTGTTTTGGTGGTTCTGCTGGGGATAAAACTGTTCCAGGTGCTTAAATAACACAAGGGTTATATGGGATCTTGCCATACATTATAAACTTGCCTTAAACAGTCTAAAAACGCGCCCAAGAAAAGACTGAAAACCAACAAAAAATTTGTCAGAAGAAAGAAACACAGCCGCTATCGACAGAAAAAAACTCGACATTCAAACCAAGTTTTCTAGGTTTTGGTTTTTGAGGGTTTTTTTTGTGTATGGCTGTGTTGACCTAGCCTTAGATTATGTTCACACAGTGTTTTTTGAAGAGTAAATTTACTCTTGAAATCCTTGTCTTAAAAACGCCTGATTTCCAAGAAGTATTTACATTTTTGAGATGAGTATTTGCAGAGAAAATTTACTCAGCAGATCTGAAGTGGTTTTGACGTGGTTTTTCAGCTTGGTTTTAATTTCATGCAATAATTTGTCAAAACTAAATTAGAAAGTCCTCCATTTGACTATATGTTAATGGAAAAATAAAAGGCAAATGGCTCTTGAAAGGTTAAAAGTGGGATGGTAACCTTAACCTCACCCTATTTTGAATTATATATGTTAGGCGCTCGCTAGGTTGTAGATTGGGGTTCATTTATTATATATATATATATATACTATATTAGATAGTTGCTATAATATATATATATATATATATACACACATATCATATATATATGTTCACTATTATATATATTATCACACTACACACACACCAAACACCACATATTAAGTATTCTATACATATTAGTACTATATGTCATTCTAAAATAAGTGAGTACACTCCATCATCATTTTTGTACATATTGTAGTAATATATACTTTTCATGCGATCAAACAACGAAGGATATGTTACTTCTGATACAATGTTAAAGTAGTCGCAGTGTACAGCTTGTTTAGCTGTGTAAATGTGTTGTGCCTCAAAACGAACACAAGACACATCAGCAGTCAATGTCTAAACCGCTGGCACAAAAGTCGTACACATTAAGTAATATATTTGTCCCCAATTTGCCATTTTCTCTCCTTGGTGTCATGTGATTCGTGTTACAAGGTCTCAGGTGTGAATGAGAAGCGGGTGTTTTAAATTTGGGGTCATCACTCTCACACTTTCTCATATGTTAACTGGACAGTATCACAACACGGCAGCTCCATGGCAAAGATCTCTTCTAAGAATCGCGAAAAATTAAAAACTGTTGATACCTCTACATAAAGAGGGGCCTCAGCTATAAGAAGATTGAGCAACACTTGAAAACTAAGCTGCAGCGCACGGTGGCCTAGGACACAGCCGGATATAACAGAGCACAGGTTCCATATAGAGTTGGCCCAAACAATTTGAGCTGCAAGTGTTTCAGAGCATCATATCAGAAGATTGTCTTTTATATTAGGTAAATAAGAGTGCTGTCAGAATTGATGCGAGAGGGCGGTGGTGGGTGGGTCATCCTGTCAGTGCTCAAACAATACCACACAGAATCAAAACTGGTCTACATGGCTGCCAGCCCAGAAGGGAAAGCCTTTTTCTAAGCTGATGCATAGAAAGCCCTCCATATAGTTTGCTGTAGACAAGCAGATAAGTCATGCCTATTTAACTGAAACCTAGTCTGTGCTCTGTATGAGAACCAAGATAAACGTTTCTGGTTCCAAATGGTGCTCGAAACATGTGGCAACCGGTGTGTAAATGTTCCCCCCCCCACCCCACCCCCCCAAATAAAAGTGTTGCCTTGCCTACAGTCAAAGCTGTCTGTTGGAGTGTGAAGGTTTGGTGGCTGTCATGAGTGCTGCTGGGGCTAGTGGAGCTAAGTTCGCGCATTGAAGGGAACCATGAATGCCAACATGTACTGTGACATCTGAAGCAGGAGCATGTGATCCCTTCACATTCTGGGTCCGCATGGCGAGTTACGCCCAACACGATAAGGACCCCAACACTACCTCTAAGACCGACCGCCACTGTCTTGTCTAAACAAAATGAGGTGGCCAGCATGTCTCCAGACCTAAACTCTTATGCGCACTCTGTAGGGGAGAGTCCTCATTAACGTCAGCGAGAAGGAGTAGCTCATAATCTCCAACATCCACCAGCTCCTTGAGGTGGTCAGGAGGAGTGGAAGAGGATTTGCAGTAGTAAAGAAAACTGTGAGCTCTATTGTATCTCCAGCCCCGAGAGAGTTAAGGCGGTACTGAAAAATAATGCTGGACACACAAAAGATTGACACTTTTGGAACAATTTGTCCATTTTCACTTAGGGATGTACTCACTTTTGTTGCCAGCAGTTTAGACCTTTATGGCTGTGTGTTATTTTGAGGGCACACCAATTTTACACTGTTAGGTTATGTTCATAAAGTGTATTTGTGGGGCGCATTACGGCACACAATTGGAATGCAATATGCTCAAAGTATGCCCCACAAATATAGTAATTCTTAGCTCTCATTGAACACTATGATTAACTGCTGTTTTCCCTGGAGCACAATACGCACCAGGAGAAAGATCGGACATATCGCTGGGTAAAGCGAGTGTCGGTGAAAGCGCTTCAGAAGTACGCTGGCCAGGGTGTACTTCTGAAGCAATATGCGTATTGCAGGCATATAGTGGTGCGCACTTAAATATACTCAAGTAAAGTCTTCTACAAATATTCATTAGAAAAATGTGTGAACTATGACGGCGATTTTACACTGGAATCAATGGGAGGCATACTACAAACAAATTTTACGCTTATTTAAGGGCGATTTCAGAGGAAAATACACCAGAAAATTAAATATAATAGCCGATTAGTGTATTAATGTTAAGAACTGCTATAATATATTGCTACAAGTTAAGCCAAATACCATTCAACTTAAAAAGAATAAAAGCACTTTCCTATTACATTATTTACATGCAGGTAAGTGGGCACCGAAGTGATTGAGGGGTGCCCACGTACCTATATGTAAATAATGAAATGGCACTCAGGTCCATATATGGATTCTTCTTCTTTGCACAAAGTCCTGGGCTTCCATATACTGCACAGAGAGCGAGTACCAATTGCAGCCTTGTCATAAACTCATAGGGCATGTTCACATGGCTTATTTTGGCGCGCATTTCGCCACATATTTAGCTGCGTATTGCAAAATGTGCGCCGCAATTACGATAATCCATAGCTCTCACAGAGAGCTATGGGTTACGCGTCGTCCCCCCGCACGTACAATATGATCGTATTGCACGGCAGGGGGAGAACTGACATGTCAATACTTCAGCCCGTGCTTCCAAAGCACCCGTCGTATTGCGGCGCATACTATACGCGCAACATACCCGTGTGAACATACCCTTAGTATGAGAGACAGCTGCAGTGGGGACATCCCATCTCTACAATGTATGGACATGACCTCTGATGTAATGTTTACAAGCAGGGAGAGTGGGCAGATTTATGTCTGAAAGAGCAGACTTATTTTTCTTGAATAAGAGGGCAAGATAAAAATAAAAAAGCCCAGAAGCCCCTTAAGCCTGGATTCACACATGAAGTTTTTGGAGCAGTTTTTACAGCCAAAAACAAGAGTGAATCCAAAATGAAGAATAAGTACAACGCAAATAGCTAGACTGGGCTTCTTTGTTCTGCATTTACTCGTGGTTTTGGTGGAGTATTTGCAACAAACCCAGATGTGTGATTTCAGCCTTAAAGGGGTTGTGCAGGATAGTTGTCTATAGTGATACAATCACTTGAAGCATTCATTTTATAGAAATAAAACCTCAACTGTACATCCTAAACATTGCGGCAATGTAATACAATAATAAAAAAACACTGTGGAACTTACCGAATATAAGAGCCAAACCATGAGAAGTGCCTACTGCAATGAGATTGGAAACAGCCTAAAAAATAGAAATAGAAAACTTAAAGGGGTTTTCTCACTCCAACGATTAACTGTCAACGTGTGGGGAAAAGTAAGTGAAGATGTTTAGTAAATACAGTGCACACAAGTCTCTCTAGGTTATCATCCATTTCTCCCTTCCTGACTAGACAGAGAGCAGGGAGTGACTCCACCATGGTCGGAGGGAGCAGATAATCTAATCTTGTTAGAGATAAATTCTTCACAGATAAGCACTTGTTTTCACTCCTTGGAGCTCTGTAGATTTGTACACTACAGATTAAATCTTCTGCACTTACGTCACTGTAACAGGCTCAGCTAGTTGCAGAGGAGCTAAATATGCCAATCACTGCTACAGAACCGCCCACAGCCTAACCAGGCAGTGTAAGTCTGAAGCTGCCTGTGACTCTGTGAAATAGCATGGTAAGAGAACACCTTTAGAAGGAGCCTGGCATATCATGGCATGATAAATATACAGGCAGATACTCACAATTGCTGTGGGCAAACCAGCATCCACTTTGTCCTGAAAAAAAAAAATGTTTCTAAATAATTAGAAAAAAAAAATAAAAAGATTTAAAAAAATTCTAAAGTTCATTCTACATAGGATAACACAATATTGCAGCTTATATCATGCACATACTTACTGTTGCGGACACTATCTGAGCCGAGATCCCTTGCACTTTGCATTAGACCATCGGAAATGATGGTGCATTTACGGAGTCACATGGGGAAAATGCATGCGCAGGTAGCCTCTTTTTCTATGTAACATGAATTAAACAATAGAATGTATGAAAATAATTATATATATATATATCTGCAAACTGCTTACTATTGTGTCAACATGAGATTGGTAAACCTATAGAAGAGGAATTAAATAGGATGCCCATTGAAAAGTTTGGTTTGTAATTGAACCGATTCTCAAAATATGAACATACACAGTTGAATCACATTATTATGACCATCTCCTACTTTCAATGTCAGCAGCACATACTTCATAAAGGAAGTCACTTGTTGTGAGCTGGGAGTATAGGGTGCACAATAGGCCACTACTGGCCTAAAATATGTTAGCCAAGTTGTATATAGTGTATGTTTTTTAACCAGTTATAAATAAAGCTAATGCTTTTCTTGATATTTTAGGAATCTGCGTTTTGTTTCTTCTTCATTGTCGTGTAAGGCTATGTTCACACGGCTTATTCTGGGACATATTTCAGCCCGTAATTCGCGCCGTTACTGCGCGAATTACGGGCTGAAATATGTCCCAGTCATTACGGTAATCCACGGGTCTCATAGAGAACTATGGATTCGTCTCCTCTCCCGCTCGGACAATACACCGAGCGGGGAGATAAGTGACATGTCAATTATTCACGGCGTATACGCGCCGAGAATAATGAATGTCTATGGGGCCGGCCGGCCCCACCCCCGTACACACCGCGTTATTGCGGGGCGAAATTTTCCCGAATTACCCCCCGTTGAACACAGTTAAAAGTGTAGTTTCATGTTCAAAAAGAGATGACAGTTAGCTTTTGGGACAAGGGAGGCAGTATTTCTGAAACTGAGTTGTAACTGATCCCGGACTGTGGTAAAGTGTGTAGTTTGGGGGGACAAAGTTACCATTGTGAATAAGCAATTAGAAACGCGGCACCACGTGCCATTGTATTTAAATTTAACGCAGCTATGAATTCACAAGGGGAGACTGACAAGCTACAGTTGAACAGCTCACCGCAAAAATGAACCAGAAGACCACCAGGGCTAAAACAACAGTTCAGTTCAACTTTAAGGCAGTATCGGACTTTTGTTGAATGGTAAAGGGTTGCCTTCTCCATAAAGTCATGTTTTCTTTCTGATTCAATGAATGGATGGACATTTGAAGGTTAGAAGAGAAACATCAGAAAAAAAAAATTTTTCCTCAAAAATTGTGGAGAAACCAAGTTTGGGGGGGGCAGCTTTAATCTTGGGCAAAGGTTTTTGACTTCTCTGGCCCCACTCATCCATTTGGGGAAAGGGACCTCAACTAATCGGGGTATAAATCCTCCCTGCAGACACTTTCCCCATAGATCCATTGGGTCTTCCGCAAGACAATATTGGGGCACAGCAGAAAAATGTTGCACGCGGGGTTGGAAATAAGAGAGAAAAGAAGAAGAAAACAGAGGCGCTTCCTAATGTATTAAAGTTGCCAATACAAAGATAAGGAGAGTCAAAGTTTTTCAAACTCACCTTGTTTATTTATGCTAAGGGCGGCACAACTCACTCATGAAGCATTTTTTTGAAGTATCGTCTCCGGTGGTTGCAGCTAGTCCCACAAAGTTAATTTTAGGGGGTTTGGTTGAGTAATGAAAAGAAGAAAAAGACTGCTGCTATTTGGTAGCAAGCAGCATCCAGTTTACGGCTAAAAAAAAAACCAGGTGAATGCATATAGCGAAAACCTCCTCATAGTATAGGGTATTTAGAATGTGTTTCGTGTCTTCTGCACTGTTGAACCTGATGGAGTGTGGAAAGCATGAAATACGTAGTTTGTTTTAAATAAAATATCCTATACTTTGAGAAGGCTATTTGACCCTCTACCCATTCACCTGTTTTTTTAGCAGAAAACTGGGTGCTGATTGCTACCAAATAGCGGCAGTCTTTTTTATTTTCATTACTGGTTGGAAATAGATGACCAAGACAGCCAAGTCCTCTAATTCCCGAGACTTGAACCTAATAGAGCACCTGTGGGACCTCCCTAATCCATAAAATTATGGGTGCGCTGCAGTCAGCAAAGCTCCCAAACCCATGACAACCCACCCAAACCCTTTGAGTCACTCCCAGAACAAAAGCTGCTGTCGGGTTTCCCCTGGAAAATTAACTGGTGGTTTTTAAAATTTGACTCAACTGTGGTTTATTTAAAAAAAACGATTTAAAAAAAACTCAATCACCAAAATTCCAGAAAACCCTTTGGTACAGATCTATTTAATATCTTTACTGTCTCAACTCACTTATTGTTTCAAGGTGGTTATTCATGCTTAGTCTTGCTTCTCTCTTTTCTCTACTCTGTATATGGAGGGATCCCTGATGTGGTGAGCCAGATGTATCTATCACAGTTTCCTTACGTGCAAAGCAGAAAAGACACTGCAGTGTCAGAGGCACCCAGCTCACCACATAAGGGATCCCTTTATTTAATAATGCATGCATGTCCACCTCGGTACATTTACTGAGAAGGACACAAAGTTATTGACAATAGATTGCAAGTGGTGCTATGCTAACACTACTTCTGGAATATCGGGTGACATGATAACTTTTTTAAGAAGTGTAAATCCAAAAAAGTCCAGAATTTGCGGCTGGATTTAACTATGTACAATATTCTTAGTGTGCCTTTAAGAGTCTTCTATGGGTACCTTTTATGGGCTCGGTCACCACTGTCAGAGCTGGCCAAGGATGAAGTGTCACAGGAGTGAGTGTCTATTGTTTCTATGTTTAAAAACTGGGTCCTCAGGGTTTAAAAAAAATTTATCCTCGTCTCAGCTGGAAAGAAAAAATTTTTTAACATACACCACTTATTGCACTTTTCTTGCTTTCTTCCTAGAAAAATAGTATCACCTTTCACACTCGTTTGATTAAGTGTGCTTGGTTATATTCAGAACTCTCATAGAAATCAATAGGGAGGATGGGCACAAGCAACGCCCTCATCATTCTGCAACACAGTCAGCTCGTAGCTAGCTAATTATTAAGTATACAAAAAAATCCTTAAAAGGTTTTTAAAGCAGTTATATTATGGATGTAATAGTATGATAAACGATCTTGTAAGGGCTTGTTCACACGGCGTTTTTGTGATCCGTTTTACGGATCCGTTTTACGGATCCGCAAAACGGATCTAACAATTGTAAGTGTGATTAACATTGAGTTAAATGGCAAAAGCGCATCGCTGTTCCCACGGGAGATCAGCGATGCGCTTTGAGAGCTCTTCTGCACTGCGCTTTTCGCATCCGCTTTAAGAATTGACATGTCAATTCTTATTTGCGTTTTACGCAACTGAACGCCCATAGGAGATAATGGAGTCCGCTTTTGCACTTGTCCAAAAGCGCTCCCCACTCCTGGTACTAACACTTGCGCTTTGCATCCTGAAAGCGGATGGGGAAAAGCGCACTGGAAGGCTGGACGGGATCGCGGGAGCGCAGGTGAGCAGCGGCAGCGGGAGCGCAGTGAGCAGAGCGGGGGGCAGCGCAGGTGAGCAGAGCGCGGCGGCGGCGGCAGCGGGAGCGCAGGTGTGCAGAGCGGCGGCGGCGGCAGCGCAGGTGTGCAGAGCGGCGGCGGCGCAGGTGTGCAGAGCGGCGGCAGCGGGGGGGGGGCAGACATAAAGGCAGCGGCGGCGCAGGTGTGCAGAGCGGCGGCGGCGCAGGTGGGGCAGAAGCGGCGGCAGCGGGGGCAGACATAAAAGCAGCGGCGGCGCAGGGGTTTCAGAGGCGGCGCGGGGGGCAGACATAAAGGCGGGCGGGGGCAGGCATATATAGGCAGACATCACTGAAGTGAACTGGGGGCAACATGCACTGAAAATTAACTGAGGGCAACATCACTGAAGTGAACGGAGGGCAGACATGAACTGGGGGGCAGACATGAACTGGAGGCAGATTTAACGGAGGGGAGACTGAACGGAGGGCAGACATAACTGGGGGCAGACATAACTGAAGGGCAGACATGAACGAAGTGAACTGAAGGGGAGAATGCACTTAAGGGAAAATGGGGGGGCAGACATGAAGGAGGCAGACATGAATGGAGGGGAACATAACGGAGGGAAATGAACTGGAGGGCAACATGAACTGGAGGGGAACAAAAGAAAATGAAAGGGGGAGACATGAAAATGAAGGGCAAAAAGAACTTAAGGGAAGGCATGAACTAAGTGAACTGAAGGGGAGACCAAGAAATGTATGAAATAAGGGCAACATAACGAAGTGAACTGAAGGGGGAACAGAACTGAAGTAACTGAAGGGGGAATAACTAAGTGAACTTTAAGGGCAAAAATAACTGAAGTGGAACGAACAAAACTAACTGAAAATGTGGGGAACGAAGGGCAGACAAAAAATGAAGGGAAATGGGAAGGGGGGCCCAAAAAAATGAATGAAGTGAAGAAGGGCAGAGAGAGAGAGAGAGAAGACAGGAGAAAGAGAGAGAGGGGAGAAAGAGAGAGGGGAGAGAGAAGAGAGAAAAGAGCCCCGGACAAAGTACCAAAAAAGGGATGCGAAAACGAGGTGAAAAAAACCATTTAAAAAAAGGATCCAAATAAAGTATCCAATGCTGCGTTTTGAGGATCCGCTTTCCGGATGCGCTTTCCGGGTGCCGAAAACGGATCCGTAAAAAGGATCCAAAACGCCGTGTGAACAAGCCCTAAGTGGAGTATGAAAAACTTTCCCATTAGCTAGCGACAACATTTTGATGTCATTTGTGTGTAAATCACTACCTACTGATACGGCATATCGTGTGGGCTCCATTTGTACAGTGAGGTCCATAAATATTTGGACAGAGACAACATTTTTCTAATTTTGGTTCTGTACATTACCACAATGAATTTTGAACAAAACAATTCAGATGCAGCTGAAGTTCAGACTTTCAGCTTTAATTCAGGGGGTTGAACAAAATGACTGCATAAAAATGTGAGGAACTAAAGTATTTTTTAAACACAATCCCTTCATTTCATGGGCTCAAAAAGAAATCGCACAAATTGATTATAAAATAAAATGTTAATTTCTAATACTTGGTTTTAAAAACCCTTTGTTGGCAATGACTGCTGAAGTCTTGATTTCATGGACATCACCAGACGCTGTGTTTCCTCCTTTTTAATGCTCTGCCAGGCCTTGACTTCAGCGGTTTCCAGTTGCTGTTTGTTTGTGGGCCTGTCTGAAGTTTAGTCTTTAACAAGTGAAATGCTGCTCAATTGGGTAGAGATCAGGTGACTGATTTGGCCATTCATGAATATTCCACTTCTTTGCTTTAATAAACCCCTGTGTTGCTTTGGCTTTATGTTTTGGGTCATTGTCCATCTGTATTATGAAACATAGAACAATCAGTTTAGCTGCATTTGGCTGGATTTGAGCACACAGTAGTTCTCTGAATACCTCAGAATTCATCCGCTGCTTCTGTCCTGTGTCACATCATCAATAAACACAAGTGACCCAGTGCCATTGGCATCCATGCATGCCTAAGCCATCACACTGCCTCCGCCGTGCTTTACAGATTATGTGGTACGATTTGGATCAGGAGCTGTACCACACCTTCACCATACTTTTTTTTTTCCATCGCTCTGGTAGAGGTTGATCTTGGTTTCATCTGTCCAAAGAATGTTCTTCCAGAACTGTGCTGGCTTTTTAGATAATTTTTTTTTTTAGCAAAGTCCAATCTAGCCTTTTTTTTCTTGAAGCTTACGATTGGCTTGCGCCATGTAGTGAACACTCTGTATTTCCTTTCATGCAGTCTTCTCTTTATGGTTAATTCTGGATATTGATACGCCTACATCCTGGAGAGTGCTGTTCACTTGGTTGGCTGTCGCGAAGGGATTTCTTTTCAGCTTGGAAATTATTCTGCGATCATCCACCACTGCTGTCTTCTGTAGACGTCCAGGTCATTTTGTATTGATGAGTTCACTAATGCTTTCATTCTTTCTCAGGATGTACCAGACTCTAGATTTTGCTATTCCTAATATTGCAGACATTTCTCGGATGGATTTGTTCTGTTTTCGCAGCTTAAGCATGGCTTGTTTCACCAGCATGGAGAGCTCTTTTGACCGTATATTTTCTTCACAACAATATTTTCCAAATGCAAGCACCACACCTCAAATCAACTCCAGGCCTTCTATCTGATTGAGAATGACAAAATGAAGGAATTGCCCTCACCTGCCCATGAAACAGCCTTTGAGTTGATTGTCCAATTATTTATGGTCCCTTTAAAAACAGGGAGGCACATGTTAAGGATCTGAGATTCCTAAACCATTCATCTAATTTTAATGTGGATACCCTCAAATGAAAGCTGAAAGTCTGGACTTTATGTCCATTATATAACTATAACTTGAATAAGTTTCAGTAAACAGGTTAAAAAAACTAAATTTGTGTCTGTGTCTAAATATATATGAACCTAACTGTACATGGGACAAAAACCTGGAACCATTGCTATAATATTCGTAAGTACAAATCACAAAAATATATGCTTACCGTTGCTTTCACCACCACTCCAGAACTGAAGCTGCCAGCGGTGTCCCTTAGTCTCTGTGTACTTCCTGCCAGCCATTCAGTGGCCTTATCAGTCACGGTCCATTTCATTGCCATCATCACTTATGCATCTTTAACTATCTAAATGGTGATGTCAAGGAAATGGCACGTGACTACTAAAGCAACTGTCTGCATCAGCCATGTGCCGACCTAGCATCAGAAGGAAAACAGGAGATTGGGAACACTGCTGGCAGCTACAGTGCTTGAACAGCAGTAGATTCAAAGGGTATTTTTTTAAGCAGCTGTATCCTATATTTTTTCATTTTAATAATGGACAATCCCTTTAAATAACAGTATCTATTGCATGCTCTATAGCAGACCATCTACAGATGCTGTTACATCTATCAATCACAGGACGTGCCTACATTGCCCTCTCACTGATGGTAATGGGCTCTGGCTGTGGTTTCTGAAGTGCTTTATAGCAGCTATGAGGATATCTCTGAACTGCTTTTTAAAGTTCAGAGCCACAGCTTAAACAAGATGGCTGCCTCCATAATCATGTAGTGAAATACAATACAAATAAATCTACAGTGCGAAAAACACAAACAGTTTAGAATGAAGGAATACATTGTAGGATATGGCTTTAAAGGGGTTGTCTCACTACATTGATTCATCTTACCTCAGTCCTGTTTTCATTTTGAATTCAGGGGTGTGTTTACTATCTTCTATTAGGCTGCAATAGAAGCCAGGTCTGTAGCTATAGCAACCAGTGCTGGCAGCCTATCAGGATAGCTCAAACAGGTTTGTAGCTATTGTGACATGTGGAGCTGATGCAGCCCATACAAGAGGGGATATCTCAGAATAGAAAGGACACTGGTAATGGACATATATTGCAAAGTGACTTGTTTTTGCAAGGTCTGTAACATAAAAAGCAATCCCTGTAATGAGACAACACCTTTAATTACTTAAAAAAAAAAAAAAATGGATATATTCCCTATGAAAAGGGTGTGTCCCTATAGACTTATTCCCTGTACCCCAACAATACACTTCAGATCCATCAACACCAAAAAGGCAGCAATGCATCCTCCACAGGTTTATTTCTACTTATATACATATGGAACTCACCTCATTCAAGATGCTCTCTAAAGTTGGAGGGGTGTCAACTTGAGGAATGTCAAACTCCTTGTCATCAATCTAATAGCAAAAGACAATATATGAATACAGGCATGTAGGATCAATCATATCAGGAATCATGTAATGCTTTAAAGGGTTTTCCCACCAAGCTGTTTGCCTGACTCACAAGCAGTTTCCACTCATCCCTAAATATCTTTTATTTTTAATCATGCCCCGACGAACCAGTCTGCTAAGACGAGCAGTCTTAGGTTCCAGAACACCCCGTAGGCTATGTTCACACGGGGGAATTTCCGCACGCATTTCGCGTTGTATTTGTGCTCTAATACGAGTGAGATGCGCGCCAAAATTACGGTAATCCACAGTTCTCATAGAGAACTATGGATTACGCCTCCTCTCCCCGCTCGTACAATACTAACATATTGTACGTGCGGGGAGATAAGTGACCTGTCAATTAATTGCGGTGAATACGCGCCGCGAGTAATGACTGTACATTTGGCCGGCGGGCTGCCGGTCCCCCCGCGTCGCGTGAGTACGTGCGTATCAGCGTGGCTCCCAAACACCCGGCGTAATTGCGGGGCGTACTGTACGCCCTACAAGTACACCATGTGAACATAGCCTTAAGATGTTCACTGGTCCTCCAAATTCCCTAGGTTTTAATCTGCTCATATATCTGTGGGATGTGCTGGAAAAAGAAATCCGATCTACAGACAGGAAAACTTTTAAATTATGTATTTGTGCCAGATAACACAGAAGCCATCATATATGTATATTTTCCACACAATTATTTAAATGTTCACCAGTTCCTGCTTGGAATCCAAGTCCTTCTCCACATCAAAGTAGCCTATACGGGTCTGGGATTTACTGAGTTCATCTTCTACACTTCCAGCAGCTTCAGTAGCACGTGTCCCTGAATCCCATCCCTTGGAACTGAGATCATCTTCTCCAGGGTCTGATTCCACTGTAAAAAAAACAAAAAAAGGAAATGTATGTTTGTCAAATATACATCATAATAGTATATTATACAAAGAGGAGAAAAAGACCACAGCACTCCTTTGTCTCGTGTTAATGAGGTATTGGGATCTATTGTCAGTGTATTCTATATGCAGTCACCTTTATCTGTTGTGTACAAATCAGAAAGAAATTACTACAAATTTTATATCAACAGAGATTTTGTCCTATATCACTGCAAAATTATAATCCAGTTAAAACATAACTTTTTACTAGATCATCTAAACTTATACTTTCCTAAAACCCCAAATACTACCACAACACACCTAAATTTGAATACAAGCATACTAAAATACATCCATCATGGAGTAATATCGCCCTGATAAAGGGCGGCTCCGCTTAATGAACAGATATATCACTGTATACGTGTATTACAATTCTTTATCACAGTCTATCCCAACGCGTTTCTTTCCCCCATATAATTTTTGGGTTAATCAGGGGATTAAAAAAAAAAAAAAAAAAAAAAAAAAACTCTCCTCGCTGTGGAATAAGAATACGCTAATACCAACGCATATACAAACTATCTATGACGGATTATATCACCACTATGGGTGAGATAGAAAAAGTGATACTTGCTTAGAAGACTGCCAGGAAATAAAGTGATAATCCTCGCTAGCCATTTGGGTATGCGGGCACCCAGGATAGAAAGGATACAGAATGATTCCATTTTTGCCTCCCTTAAATACCTTACTTGGCCCCTTTAGATGTATAACAATAAAGCCCCTAAACTTCAGTATTAATGTATATTGTTTTTAATACCTATTGCCGGTTTTCTACTTAACATGTGCGCATGTCCCCCTGCCTTTACTCATCTGGCGTTAAGGAATTGACTGCGCATGACCGAAACTAGATAAAATGGTCATTTCCGGTTCACTTCGGCGAAAGCAACCCCTACTCCGCTTAAACAGACCCCATATTATCACGGCGCAGTGACGGCGTCTTAGAAAACGTCTCTGCCATGTCCCAGAAAAAAGATGCCCGAAAAATGCCGCCGCAATCGTAATCCGGGCATGATTCTCAGCGCCGTACAAATTACATCGCTCTCATTTAGAAAGACAACACTGGTTACCTCCGGTCAGCGCCACCGGAAACCAAACCACATACATCCGGCAGCCGAATCAATCCCCATACTAAGGTCCACCGCGCACACTAACTATCCGCACAGACCGCCAATTGCTGCTAAGCAGCCCCAAATTTCTTAAAGTGGCCGTCTGTGAAACGGATGTCTATAGTGTCACATGGCATTTAATTCAGGGTCACATAAATTCGAGGGGTACAAAAAATCATTGTCTTAAGCTGTACATACGCTATCAATACTATAAGTTAATCATGAATATAATAATAAAATGTAATGGATAAAATACGGATACATAGAAAATACCGATCAGCTTTACAAAATCAATATAGGACCCTGTGAGAGTACAACTAAACAGAGCAGAAAAAAACAGACCCAAGTGTGATCTAGTCCAATAAACATCCAAATTGCTAAGTCTCATTAAGGCCATTTGATAAACTGATTCCATACAGTAGATCCACTGGGCCTCTTTACACAAATTCGTGCTATCCCATTCTCCTCCTCTGGTGGATGGGACTCACACCCTCCAAGATCACAAAACGCAGAGATTCATTCCTCCATTATGATGATCCCCCAAACATGTCTACTAACTGCGTACTCTCTATTAAGTATGTCCCGCCAATGTTCTCCCACCCTCCATTTGAATGTTCTCTTGTTTTTCCAATATAATTCAGTGGCAGGACCTATGGCACATGTAAACTACTCCTTCTGTCCTACATTGGCAAAATCACGGATAAAGAATTGTTTTCCATTTGAGGACTTGTAAGATTTAGTTTGTTGTAACGTATGGACAGGCACACATCTCTGCCCACAATTTAAACATACCCATCGGTTTCCTTTCAAGCCAAGTACCTTGAGGGTATTGGTGTATAATGACTATGGATCAGTCTATCTTAAAGAATGGATTACCCCTTCGATAGGTTATCAAAGGGGTATCAGGGAGGTATCCCTCAGATCCTGATGTCCAAACCTCAATAAATCCCCCAATATTTTTTGAGATGTTCACAACTACTAGATATCAATCTCAAAGGTTGCGATTACACGTGCTTTATTGTTATCTTTATCCTCCAGGGGATTTACCCTGATATAATGTTTGTCCAATTCTGTTTTTTGTAGCATGCCTCAGCGATGCCAAAACACCTGAGAGATATCCACCACGACATAAGAAATCTTTCACCTCCATCTACCCTTACTGACTCCTAAAGTCCTCATCTCAGGAGCATTTCTCTAACTCTCAGGAATTGACCCTTCGGTATTCCTCTCTTACAGGGTAATGGATGAGATAACTTTCCCAATTTAGCAAGCTGTTGGTTGCTTGGGTTCCTATTAACATGTCCGTAGGATATTGCCATTCCGTTCTTTAATAATAAGGACATCCAAGAAGGGTAACCGATTCTCTTTGCACTTCAAATGTGTAAGTGCATAACCAAACTCGTTTTTATTAAGCTTGCAACGAACACTCAAAATCACATCCTTGCACCTTCCCAGACGAAGATGTACATCAATGTCCTCCCCAGAATAAAAATCTGGGGGTGCCACTGGATCGTCTCCCGGTTGGGAACCAAGGTGCCTCCCACCATCCCAGGAAACAGATTCGCATAAACGGGGGCACAGGAGCTCCCCATTGCGGTGCCCCTGAGCTGACCGTATTTTATGTATCATTATTATATCATTACATTTTTTCATTATATTCATTGATTGACTTATAGTCCTGCTAATCTATGTCAGCTTAAGACAAGAATTTTTGTAACCCCGAATTTATTTTGACCCTGAATCAAATGCCATTGTTACACTCTAACATCCCGTTACACAAGACGGCCCCACTTTAAGAATTGGGGCTGCTTACAGCAATGGCGGTCTTGCGGATAGTAGTGTGCGCGGTTTTGACCTTAGTATGGGGATTGATTCGGCTGCCGGATGTATGTGGTTTGGGTTATCCGGTGGCGCTGACAGAAGTGATCAGTGTTGTTCTTTCTAAAAGAGAGCGATGTAATAGTGTACGGCGTTGAGAGTTAAGCCGGATTTTAATTGTGGCGCATTTGCCGGGCACCTTTCTCTTGGACATGCGCAGAACGTTTTCCTAAGACGCCGCAATGCGCCGTGATAAATTTGTGGCTTCTGTATAAGCGTAGTGTTGCTTTCGCCGAAGTGAACCGGAAATGACATTTTTAATCTAGTTTCCGGTCATGCGCAGTACAACTCCGAACGCCAACTACGTAAAGGAGGGGGACATGCGCACAGTTAAGTAGAACCCGGCAATAGGTATAAAACATATAACATAAATATTGAAGTGCTAGGGGATATATTGTTATATATCTATAGGTCCAAGTAAGGTATTTAAGGAGGCAGAAATGAATCGAATCGGTACCCTTCTATCCTGGGAGCCAGCATACCAAAAGGGCTGCGAGGATTATCACTTATACCTGGCAGCACTTCTAAGCTAAGTATCACTTTTTTCTATCCCTCACCATAGCGGTGATATATCCGTCATAGATAGATTGTATAATGCTTGTATAAGCGTATCATAATCCACACGAGGAGATTTTTTTTGAATCCCCTGATGAACCCATAATTATATGGGGAAACGCGATTTTGGATAGCTGTGATTAAAAGAATTGTAATACACGTAAACAGTGATATTATCTGCATTTAAAGCGGAGCCGCCCTTTATCAGGGCGATTTACTCCACTGATGGATGATAATTAAGTATGCTTATATTTTAGGTGTGTAGTGGTAGTAAATGGGGTTTAGGAAGTATAAATTTTAGATGATCTATAAAAGTTTATGTTTTAACAGGGATTATAATTTTACAAATCAGAAGGCACAACTCTCCGTGAGCCTTATTTACTTTGAAACAAGGTTTTTTGATGAGAACCAGCTGCTTCTTGCTTGCACAGACCACGAGAAAACCAAGTTGAGAGAGGAACCATAGAAATATAATTTACCGTAATCCCAAAGAATCTTGGACCCCTTCTGGCTAATTGGGTTTAGGCAAGTATTCTATAGCACTCAGAACACCACTGTATATAAGTAATTTTTATTCGTAACAAAACCGTTTCGTGTGCTATACACTTCATTAACGGAATGTAGTCAACCAAAAAGTGGACTTATGTTTAACTCCAACATTTTTATGTTAAACACAATTTTTTATAAGGAATTTTTGGTTATTTTTTTTTAATTTTACCAGATCACTTTCAATATTTTTTTTAATAATTACACATTAAGTCCTGCTAGTTTTCACTTTGAGCCACTAAGTGCCTAATAATCGTCTGACACTTCCTGTTCTGTTTAGAGAGCTTTTCAGCAGTGGTCTGCTCATCGTAAAACAGTGCAAGCTGAAAGGAGACACCATGGTACAGAATACCACAGTATCCACCAGACACAAAGGAGATGTCACAGCACCCCCTCCCCCCTCCCTCCACAGTGAAAACTCTCCTATCAAGTCTATGGGACAGAAACTGTCACCCTTGAAGAATCCCTATGTGCATGAAGCTGCAGTAAAAGTATCTCTCCGACTGCTAAAAGCAGTGCAAGCAAGAATGTCTTCCCCACAATCATAAATAGAACGCCGAATATAGAAATCTACAATCATGAAATAAAAAACGACTGAGATGAAAAGAATATGGACCAGGGTCTTGATTTAATAAGTAAAAAAAAAAAAATTGGCGACAGATTCCCTTTAAGTGGTTGTTTTGAATAAAAATACGTATATACTGTGGTGTTCTGAGCGCTATAGAATACTTGCCTAAACCCAATTGGCCAGAAGGGGATCCAAGATTCTTTGGGATCACAGTACATTGTATGCCTATAATATTATGTTAAAGTCATTCTAAAGCATTAGATAAACACAGCTGCTTTCTTTTCAAAACAGTGCCACTGCTGTCCATTGGTTATAGCTACAGACCTGTGTGATCTCTCCTGACAGCGTCTGTCGGTATAGCTACAGACCTGTGTGATCTCTCCTGACAGCGTCTGTCGGTATAGCTACAGACCTGTGTGATCTCTCCTGACAGCGTCTGTCGCTATAGCTACAGACCTGTGTGATCTCTCCTGCCAGCGCCTGCACTATACTACAGACCTGGCTTCCACTGCAGCCTAGTAGAAGCCAGTAAACACAACCCTGAATTCAAAATGAAACCAAGCAAACAGGACAGAGGTGAGATGAATCAATGTAGTGAAACAACCCCTTTAAGTCTTTGAGACAATGCAGCCCCCTAGTGATCAAAGCTCCCATTGTGTAACCTATTTACAAGGCACCTTGAGATGTAAGGCTGGCAGTGATTTCTGGATGGTAAGGGCCGGCTCCATAGCTGTGCCAAATTCATCAGACTGCGCTGGGTGGAGGGATATGGGCCAGTGGGAAACCAGCAATAAGACATACTAAATCTAAGAATCAGGAGGAACATGAACCATGGTTACATCAGACACAATCTATAACATAAAAGCAAAGACACAGCCTCTACACTCAATCAATGATCATGGAGGCGGCTTGTTGATTGGAGAACCTCCCATAAGAGATCACGACTTCTGAAATAGCGGATAACAGGAAGCAGTAGCCTGCACTCAGCCCCACAGCAAGATATGGCAGACTGTGGTGGCTCCAGGCTCACACCAGGGCATATTATGAGGATGGCAGAGCCTCACCCTTTCTAGTATATAACTATCAAGGACTGTACCTATTACCCGCCCCACATTACTTACTGTCTCCAGGTGCACAGGAATTGTAGCTTATCAAGAAACAGCAGAATTGCTAGCTACTACGCATGCGTGAACTCCCCGGAAGTCCTACTTCCTCTTTTTTGCTTGTCAGCTGTGCGTTCCAGTCTCCTAGCAGGTCACGTGAGCCATACTTCGATCACGTGACGTCAGGCGGCGCTCACGTTTCCGGCTGTGTTTGGCCTTCTAGTGTATACAGCTGTCGTCGTTATCTGTTGGTTGTGGTGTGAGCGCTATTTACAATGAGGAATAGCTTTATTATTATTCAATCAGTCAGAACCGGAACACACCTCTAATGGCAACCGAGAAAGCGTCGTCTACGTGACGTCATCAAGCACCGTCCAATAACTTCCTGCTCAACTGAAGGGTCCGCGCATGCGCTTTGTAGTAGTTAGGACTTGGCAGTGATCGTGGAGAGTAGGTGAGCGATTGCTGGGTGTGTGGACTCCGTTGAATGATGTAGGAGCGCTCGTAGCCTGCAGCGGCGGTGCCCGATCATTCTGTGAGATCGGGGCCTGTGATGACTTCTTTGCTGTTTTGTTCCCGGTCCTTTTCCTTGTATTTTACTAGTCATGGCCGCTGGTGCAGCCTGTGCTCGGTCGTTGGTTGTATATTGTCATTGCTGTCATTAGTATGAAGCCGGACAGTATTAGTTATTCTGCTGTATGGATCTGTTCATGGGAACTATATATAAAGCTGCAGTTATCGGTGATTGAGGGCTTTGTCATATAGTTTAGGAAATTAATTTAAATTCTTTATCCAATCCCATGCTCCTAATCTGTTGGCAGATGAGAAAATGCACGTGCAGCAGCGCACAGAACCTGTAGCGGCAACTATCAGAGCCTGTGTGCACAAGACGCTGCACTATTCTGTACAGTAGCCTCCAAAAAAATACACCGCACAGAAGCTTCACCTTCTGTCCCATCAATCACCTGAACCTCCCATGTCCATCTCCAAGGTTTCACCAGTGCTGCACCAGTTCTCTGGAACATGCTCCCCTGTACAATCAGACACACTCATAACCCTCATAGTTTTAAAGGTGTCCCTGGGCCCCACTATTGCCCTGTATCCGTCAAAAATTTAAAATTATATATAAAATTTAAATTAAATATTAGGATAATATTTAATTTATATAAAAAAAAAAAAAATAAAAAAAATAAATAAATTAGGGGTATGATTAAAAATAGAAGCTAAGACTCCTTCTTCCCGGCTGCCGGTCTGTTCATCCAGGAAGTAAGTAGTGACCGTCCATTGTTCAAGTGACAGCTTCAACCAATTATATGCCAGAGAGATCATGTGACGTTGTGGCCTGTGATTGGCTGGAGTTGTTACGTGAAAAATTAACATTTACTGCTTACTTCCCAGATAAAAGAATCGGGAGTGAACGGGAGGTAAGTAGGAGTCTACGCTTCTACTTTTACTCAAACCCCGATGGACGAACAGGCAATGTTAGATCCGGTACACGCCTTTAAGTGTGTCCTGTGAACACCTCTTCTTAGGCAGACCTACCAAGATCTTAAATATAAATTAGACACCATACACTGTGCTTCAAACTCGAGTATATCCTACTGATCAAAATACAGGACCCAAAAACCCCCCCCCCCTCCCCCCACATCCCGTGGATCCATCTTCAAAAACTTTTTCAGGATCAGCAAACTTTTAGTTATTACTTTTTATTCACTATTCTTTACAAACCTCTAACCACTTGTTTGTGCATTAAAATGTCTCTATATTTATCGTACAATTTTTGGTATACTCAAGTGTTTGTTGCGGTTTATCTTAGCCATTCAGTATTCAGTGCATTGCCGCTCCCACATCGGGACACGCCAGAAACTGGACGGAGCAGAACGCACACTGTGCGATGTTCAGGGGACTCTCCTCCCCTTCCTCAAGCAACAAGCTGTGGGAGCAGCGATGCTCTGAGTACTGAACAGCTAAGCTAAACTGCAACAAACACTTGAGTATACCAAAAATTATACGATAAATATAGGGACATTAATGCATGAACAAGTGGTTAGAGGATAGTAAAGAAATAGTGACCTAAAAGTATTTCTGATCCTTTAAGTTTATTGAAGATATCTACCAAGATCCCTAATTACTGACTCCCACTTTCACACTCTTAAGTCACTCACTGTACTTATCTGTATTGATTACAGTCCGGGGTTTTCAGGTTTTTCCACCTTTTTGTTACTACCCAAAAAATTTTTTTGTAAAAATGGCGGACCCCTTTTGTTTAAACCCAAACACTTCCCCACTTTTTCCCCTCTTACCATATACCCTGGGAGATTGAAAACTCTTGGGGGGCAAAGGCCCTCACACCTTGTGTCTGAATCTGTAAGTACTTTTTTTCTAAATAATTTCTTGGGTTTTTTTTTTTACATTCCCTCTAAATTTTAAAAATTTGTGGAATAAAGTTGGTGCCCCTATAAAAAAATTAGGTCCCGAAACCCCCCCGGGCGTTGTTGGGGCGTCCCCTAAGAGCTGCCCCGGGCGGGGGCCCTTGGGGGGCGTCTCCCCCCGAGCCCGGCCCTTTAAAAGTCGGAATGGGGGAAAGTCCCCAAAAATTGGGGGTTCCATTTATTTACTCCCCTTTATTTCCTTTTGGGTTCGGGATCATGTAATGAAATTTTCCACCTTTGGGGTTTTCACAGATGACGGGGTTTAAGGAAATCATCCCGTAAAAACCCATATTTCAAACCCCGGAAAAACAGCCATGAAGATTGCAGGGGGAAGGTTGCCCGCCAAGGGAGGGTTGATAAGATTTTACGGAAAACTAATTTCCCTTCCGGAAAAAAGGGGAACAAAAAAAGCACCTCTTTCTTTTGCTGTTTGGGGACTTTCAACAAAAAGGGGGAATGAGGGGACATGAAGTGCCCTGGGGGGTTTTCCTCCAAAATAAACCGCCAGAAAAGCCGAAACCTTTTTAACCCAATTTAAGTCCACCCGACAAAGCCTAAACATGTAGCAGGGGGGTCAACTCCCCCACTTTCCTCCTTACATGAATGTTTTCAAACAAGGGAGCCCTTTTAAGTAAGACAAACCCCCCCCCCCCCTTTTAAATTTAATCACTGTGTGCAAAAGGGGGTGACAAAATCCTGGTATATGATAACATGACCATTTACAAAGCAGACACAAAGTGAAAAACAATTTAGCAGCCAAACCCGTCCTTTCCGTAAATAATTGGGTTTCAAACTGATCATGGGCCCAAAACCTGAGGACTTGTATGTTCTCCGTTGGAT
>JAODAL010035785.1:0-42527 GCA_025379985.1 Phyllomedusa bahiana
CAGATGTCAGTGTTCTGAAACAGTTGATTGCTATAAGAAGAAAGCAATCAGGGTTTAATACAAAGGTTAAACGATATTTAATGGTCATACACTGAATGAACGGGTCAGTAATGCCCATCTTAAAGGCATAAACCTATACACATGGATTTTGAATCAATGAACAACAAACTTTGTCTTTTGTTTTGTTTCTCCATAGAGTGGCTATTGCACATATGGAAGTCTTTCTGGTAATCCTTTTGGAATTGCTTTAACGGAGGTGTCTACCTAAGGCGCTCTCAATAAGTGGGGCCGCTTTATTGGGGCGACTACTCCGCCGAGGGGGTCACAACTTTTCACCCTTTGGGTCAGTACAACTATATTGGATATTAGATCTAGAGGAAATAGCAATTCTTCCTCTCTAGGAGAACAAATTTTGGGGTTTTTTGCTGTGGGTCCTCCATTTTGGAGGGCACTCTTTTAAGGTATATCAAGTTATTTTTTAATTGGGTTTTTTTCTGAACTGGAACCTCCATGTTTCCCATTGCCATGTTCTTGCTGCCACCAATGGTATTGCCGCCTAATCTTGTTAAACTGGAACCTCCATGTTCCCCATTGCCATGCTCTCACTTCCATCAATGGTACTGCCGCCTTATCTTGCTGAACCTCTATGTTCCCTATTGCCAGGTTCTCGCTGCCACCATCGTCTAATCTAGTCAAACCGGAAGCTCGCTGTTCCCCATTGCCATGTTCTCGCTGCCACTAATGGTACTGCCGCCTAATCTAGTCGAACTGGAACCTTTATGTTCCCTATTGCCATATTCTCGCTGCCACCAATGGTACTGCCATCTAATCTTGTTGAATCGGAACCTCCATGTTCCCCATTGCCATGCTCTCGTTGCCACCAATGATACTGCCCCCTAATCTTGTCGAACCGGAACTTCCATTGCCATGATCTCGCTGCCATCAATGGTATTGACACCTGATCTTGTTGAACCAGAACCTCCATATTCCTCATTGCCATGTTCTAGCTGCCACCAGTGGTACTGCTGTCTAATCTAGTCCAGCCTGCAGAGACGTAAGTTGAAGTTCTTGGGCCCTGTTACAAGAAGTGGAATGGGGCACCTGCCAGTTACCATGTGCCATTTCCAATACCGGTGTCTTCTTATGTGTCAAAGGGGATTTTGGATGCAGGATGCAGGGCCTCATATCAGCTGCACCTCCTATTGCTATGCCCCAGCTTGCATGCTGTCCTCCTCATGTTTTCAGTTAGCCATTGACCAAAAAGTATTTTAGCCTCTCAATTTTTTTCTGTAATGCTTTGAGACAAATTTTCTTCACTAAGTTGTTCCAAGTATCCAGTTTACTGTTATGGATGGTAATTACAGCTTTTCCTCACCTGTATAGATATAAAAATTAACCCGAACATTGCTGGGGTGACTTTAATGGGTTTCGAGTTCGACTCGAACTTCGAACCGAACACCTCTAGGTTCGAAGTTGGACTCAAACTTTTTAGGGTTTGCTCATCACTACTCAGGATACCAGAGACAGCGCCGCCACATCTGTAATAAAACTTGTCGCTCTGTCAGTTCAGCGGCACGTCCGGCATACAGACCAGATGTCAGTGTCTCTGAAACAGTTGATTGCTATAAGAAGAAAGCAATCAGGGTTATAATACAAAGGTAAACGATATTTAATGGCTCACTACACCTGAATGAAAGGGTCAGTAATGCCCATCAAAGGCATAAACCTCTGACAATGTGGACTGTAAGTCAAGACAACAACCATCAGTGTCTCATTCAGTCATAATAAGTCAATCAGAATCAATACAAAGAGAGGCAGACTTGCAAGGTACATACTCTCCACAGTTTTTTCAATAGTACCATTTCCTTTTGCTTCTACAAATTGCATTCTACTGCTCCCAACAGCTAGATTTACAAGTCTTAAGGCTGAATTTATTTTGAAATATACACCTGTATGACGTTGATGTGTACTGTACACACCTCTTACTCCTCCTCCTCCTCCTTGTAGCCCTCCAAATCTTTATTTTTTAGATGTCTCCACCTGTATTACCACCAAATGTACTAAGTCCTGTTATCCTGAACCTCCATGTTCTCCATTGTCATGTTCTCACTGCCACCAATGGTACTGCGCCTACACTTGTTGAACTGGAACCTCCATGTTTCCCATTGCCATGTTCTCCCTGCCACCAATGGTATGGCGCCTAATCTTGTTGAACCGGAACCTCGCTGTTCCCCATTGCCATGTTCTCGCTGCCACCAATGGTATTGCCGCCTAATCTTGTTAAACTGGAACCTCCATGTTCCCCATTGCCATGCTCTCTCTGCCACCAATGGTATTGCCGCCTAATCTTGTTAAACTGGAACCTCCATGTTCCCTATTGCCAGGTTCTCGCTGCCACCATCGTCTAATCTAGTCAAACCGGAAGCTCGCTGTTCCCCATTGCCATGTTCTCGCTGCCACTAATGGTACTGCCGCCTAATCTAGTCGAACTGGAACCTGAATGTTACCAATTGCCATATACTCGCAGCCAACAATGTTACAGCCCTCTAATCAGGTCGAATCGGAACATCGATGATCCCCATTGCCATGCTATCGTTGCCACCAATGATACTGCCCCCTAATCTTGTCGAACCGGAACTTCCATGTTCCCCATTGCCATGCTCTCACTGCCATCAATGGTATTGACGCCTGATCTTGTTGAACCAGAACCTCCATATTCCTCATTGCCATGTTCTAGCTGCCACCAGTGGTACTCCTGTCTAATCTAGTCCAGCCTGCAGAGACGTAAGTTGAAGTTCTTGGGCCCTGTTACATGAAGTGGAATGGGGCTCCTGCCAGTTACCATGTGCCATTTCCAATACCAGTGTCTTCTTATGTGTCAAAGGGGATTTTGGATGCAGGATGCAGGGCCTCATATCAGCTGCTACCGCTGCACCTCCTATTGCTATGCCCCAGCTTGCATGCTGTCCTCCTCATGTTTTCAGTTAGCCATTGACCAAAAAGTATTTTAGCCTCTCAATTTTTTTCTGTAATGCTTTGAGACAAATTTTCTTCACTAAGTTGTTCCATATATCCAGTTTACTGTTATGGATGGTAATTACAGCTTTTCCTCACCTGTATAGATATAAAAATTAACCCGAACATTGCTGGGGTGACTGTAATGGGTTTCGAGTTCGACTCGAACTTCGAACCGAACACCTCTAGGTTCGAAGTTGGACTCAAACTTTTTAGGGTTTGCTCATCACTACTCAGGATACCAGAGACAGCGCCGCCACATCTGTAATAAAACTTGTCGCTCTGTCAGTTCAGCGGCACGTCCGGCATACAGACCAGATGTCAGTGTCTCTGAAACAGTTGATTGCTATAAGAAGAAAGCAATCAGGGTTATAATACAAAGGTAAACGATATTTAATGGCTCACTACACCTGAATGAAAGGGTCAGTAATGCCCATCAAAGGCATAAACCTCTGACAATGTGGAATGTAAGTCAAGACAACAACCATCAGTGTCTCATTCAGTCATAATAAGTCAATCAGAATCAATACAAAGAGAGGCAGACTTGCAAGGTACATACTCTCCACAGTTTTTTCAATAGTCCCATTTCCTTTTGCTTCTACAAATTGCATTCTACTGCTCCCAACAGCTAGATTTACAAGTCTTAAGGCTGAATTTATTTTGAAATATACACCTGTATGACGTTGATGTGTACTGTACACACCTCTTACTCCTCCTCCTCCTCCTTGTAGCCCTCCAAATCTTTATTTTTTAGATGTCTCCACCTGTATTACCACCAAATGTACTAAGTCCTGTTATCCTGAACTTCCATGTTCTCCATTGTCATGTTCTCACTGCCACCAATGGTACTGCGCCTACACTTGTTGAACTGGAACCTCCATGTTTCCCATTGCCATGTTCTCCCTGCCACCAATGGTATGGCGCCTAATCTTGTTGAACCGGAACCTCGCTGTTCCCCATTGCCATGTTCTCGCTGCCACCAATGGTATTGCCGCCTAATCTTGTTAAACTGGAACCTCCATGTTCCCCATTGCCATGCTCTCACTGCCACCAATGGTATTGCCGCCTAATCTTGTTAAACTGGAACCTCCATGTTCCCTATTGCCAGGTTCTCGCTGCCACCATCGTCTAATCTAGTCAAACCGGAAGCTCGCTGTTCCCCATTGCCATGTTCTCGCTGCCACTAATGGTACTGCCGCCTAATCTAGTCGAACTGGAACCTTTATGTTCCCTATTGCCATATTCTCGCTGCCAACAATGGTACTGCCATCTAATCTTGTCGAATCGGAACCTCCATGTTCCCCATTGCCATGCTCTCGTTGCCACCAATGATACTGCCCCCTAATCTTGTCGAACCGGAACTTCCATGTTCCCCATTGCCATGCTCTCACTGCCATCAATGGTATTGACACCTGATCTTGTTGATCCAGAACCTCCATATTCCTCACTGCCATGTTCTAGCTGCCACCAATGGTACTCCTGTCTAATCTAGTCCAGCCTGCAGAGACGTAAGTTGAAGTTCTTGGGCCCTGTTACAAGAAGTGGAATGGGGCTCCTGCCAGTTACCATGTGCCATTTCCAATACCGGTGTCTTCTTATGTGTCAAAGGGGATTTTGGATGCAGGGCCTCATAGCAGCTGCTACCGCTGCACCTCCTATAGCTATGCCCCAGCTTGCATGCTGTCCTCCTCATGTTTTCAGTTAGCCATTGACAAAAAAGTATTTTAGCCTCTCAATTTTTTTCTGTAATGCTTTGAGACAAATTTTCTTCACTAAGTTGTTCCATGTATCCAGTTTACTGTTATGGATGGTAATTACAGCTTTTCCTCACCTGTATAGATATAAAAATTAACCCGAACATTGCTGAGGTGACTTTAATGGGTTTCGAGTTCGACTAGAACTTCGAACCGAACGACTCTAGGTTCGAAGTTGGACTCAAAATTTTTAGGGTTTGCTCATCACTACTCAGGATACCAGAGACAGCGCCGCCACATCTGTAACAAAACTTGTCGCTCTGTCAGTTCAGCGGCACATCCGCACATCAGTGTCTCTGAAACAGTTGATTGCTATAAGAAGAAAGCAATCAGGGTTATAATACAAAGGTAAACGGTATTTAATGGCTCACTACACCTGAATGAAAGGGTCAGTAATGCCCATCAAAGGCATAAACCTCTGACAATGTGGAATGTAAGTCAAGACAACAACCATCAGTGTCTCATTCAGTCATAATAAGTCAATCAGAATCAATACAAAGAGAGGCAGACTTGCAAGGTACATACTCTCCACAGTTGTTTCAATAGTACCATTTCCTTTTGGAACTGTTAGTATGTGTATTCTTTGACCCTCATGAAACATAATATTGATGTAAACAAATGTCTACAAATATTCAAAGCAGTAGAAACGCAAAGCTGTCATCTGATGTGAGAGGATGTTAATATCCATAATCAGTTCAAATCTAGACAACAATCTATGGTTAAAGTATGTTCACACGGCGTAATTTTGGCGTGCATGACACACAGGAAACTGCTGTAAAGTAAACACTGTGGACAAGGGACTCGTTTTTTTTACGGATTTTGGTGCTAATAAAATTATCTCAATTTTGTCTTTAAAAATCAGTTTTTTTATCGATTTTGGCGCTAAAATCAGTAAAACACAATATTTTTAGCGTCAGAAGCGTCTTTCGAAGTTGGGCTCAAACTGTTTGGATGAGTTTTGGCTACAGCAGGATTGCACCCTGTAGTTTATTACAGGGCTGCTGCGGCGTCCTTCGGACCAAGTATTAACATGCCAATTCTTGGAACGGATCCGAAAGACGGATCCGAAAGACGCAGTGAGACACACGTCGGTGATCACTCATGTGAAAGCTGATGCGTGTTTCTAATAAACAGCAATGTAAAATCACACTGCTATTTATTCGATACATGTTTGGGTCCATTTGGGGACTGACAGATGGACCCAAATACGTATCCAAATGCGTATGTAACACAGAGTCAAAGACGCCGTGTGAACATACCCTAAGTGTAATCAAAATTTCACTCTGGTTATTCCTTTTTCAGTTATGGATACACAGCAGCTCTGTATGGTGTCCTCAGTCACCAACAAAATGGTGATTCAGTGGCTACAGAGTCTACAATCCACATCCCCCTCCTTTTGCACACAGGGGAGGAGGAGGCATGTGAGCTCACCACCAGACCAGCCTACATTTACAGCAGTACTGTGTTTCATCATGTTTGTCCTTGCGGGGAAGCCTTTTTTATGTGCTCCCTCTGGTGGCTAACAGTGGGAAATATTGAAAATTATTAAGCATTTTTTAATATTAACCACAAATTGAATGAAAGAAAAAAACATGCTAAAAAATTAGACAAAAAATAACACACAATATTTCATCAATTAGAAAAAAAAAAATTGATGGCAGATTCCCTTTAAGTTTCCTCTCCGAACTGAAGGGGCTAATTTATCAATGCCTGTGAACTTTAAACACTTGGCATTCCCACTATGTATTGTATTGACATGGCGGGCTAGAGGAGTATCACATTGGTGGCAAATGTCTCCCAAATGTTCACCCACACATTGTCAAGTTGTTGTACTGTCTTTCCTGCATATTTGGGCCCACACTCACATGTGAGTATAATACTTTTCTCCGTATAGCCACAGGTGACAGAATCCCCACATTTAAATGAGCCTTTCAGTTTAGACAGCCATGTCTCCTTTCTGGGTATCACAATGTGGCTGTGGACCAGCTGGTCCCTCAAGTTTCTACCTCGCCTGAACGCTATTAACAGAAACCATCCTATAAAGTTCTTTAGATTGGGTTCCATCCTCTAGACATGCCAATGGTATCTCAGAATCTATTTTATAGGGCCTGTGGCATTGTCAATTAGGTGCCAATTATGTGTTTCTGCACTCCCTCATCACCTTTCTTTTCAGATGACTTTGGGATTAAAAATTGTGTTCTATCGATTGCTAATGCAGCCCTAAATGCTTTCCTTAGAACGTAATGCAGGTAACCTTTGGACAGAAAGCGACTTCTACATTAAGCTGCCTCTTTCAAGAAATTGGTTGTCGAGGACCAGTTTCTCCTACGCCGCAAATATTGTCCGCAAAGTATCCATTTTTCAGGGGTTCAGGGTGGCTGCTTTCCCACCATAATAAAGAGTTGGTGGTAGTGGGTTTATACAAAATGGTTGTGGAAAGTGCACCAGATGGATTTTTAGAGATATGAACATCTAGAAATGGTAAATGTTCTGGTTCGATCTCATAGGTGAATCTTAATCCAAATGAATTAACATTTAATTGTTGAATCATTTATCCAAATGCTTCACGTCATCTATAAACCTAGTCATCTATAAACAAGGGCTAGATTGCCTGCAAAGATGGGAGGGGATCATTGGCAAACACGTTGGGCGTGCATGGGCTATCCATCACTGTACCTCATAGATGGTGGAAGACCCTACCATCAAGGAGGAAATAGTTCTTTGTTAATGAAGACTCTAAGATGTTAGCCACAAAAGAGTTATGCGCTTCAAACTGTACGTCACAAGTATGCAGAAAAAGATTAAACGCCTCAATGCCAGAACTGTGAAGTATAGAGGTATAAAGTGACTCTATGCCTATACTAGCTAAATATGCACCCTTATCAACATAAGTGCTCCTTCAAAAGACATGTCTCTGGTAAAGGACGGTAATGACTGAACAATTGGAGACAAGATTTTGTCTACATATATCCGACAGCTCTGGCATAGCACGTCAATCTCATACACTATTGGGAGACCCTTCACTGGCTGTGTTCCCTTATGTACCTTTAGCGGCGTGTAAAAAGTGGCTGTACATGGAAAGTGTGGAAATAGCAAATCAAATTCTGAGTGGTTAATTAATCCCACCTCCTTTGCTGTAGAGAGTAAGGACTGAGTTCCCCACTTGGTCTAGGACACATAAGGGCTATGTGCTAGTCTCAACCATTTGACTTTTGTGTGGCGAGAATCGTGTTAAGAGCTTTGAATATTCTATATAGTGATTATCGTTTATATCAAATTATTTATTAAAAGTTATTTTTTAGGACCTTATCCTTTTCACATTATCTGATTAAAAGAAACATAACAGTAAAAATATACAATTTTTAGTGGCATATCCATTATGATTTGATTATGCTATTTAACCATCAGGGTGAACGCACCCCCCCAAAAAAAAACAGTTGCAAAAAATAAGCTTTCAATGTATCTTTATTTAAGGAAAAGCAAAAAAATTATGGGAGGGTAGTGAAAATATGGCGACACAAAATAAATATTTTTTTGTTTTCAAAAAGTGTTTTCATTTGTAGGAAAACATGAAAACTACATAAATTTGGTATCACTGGAAGTGTAACGACCCATACTGAACAGTAAATACCATAAACACTATACCCAAAAAGAACTTGAATAGTTGCAGAAGTATTATTTGTAAATAAATTTGCAATACATTAAATATACCCAATTAAAATGCAATTTATCCTGCAAAAAACATTATAATTAGAGATAGGCGAATTGATTCGAACGAAGTGGAATTCGTTTAGAATTTCAGGAAAACTTCGATTCTGAACTAAGTCGAAGTTCGCGGTACCGAAGCGTGTTTTTAATTGATAAAATGGCTGCGAGCACATTGCGTTACATGGGGCAAAGATGTCTGGGAGGAAGAAAGGCGTAGCCTACAAGACAGGTGCAGAGATGAAGCCAATCAGAGACCGGCGGGATTCTGTGACGTCGCCGCACTATATAAGTCCGGGCGCGATGCTGGCAGCTCACTCCGCTCTCACTGTGCTGTGTAGGGAAGGTGCTGCCACGGCTGCTTATGATATCTCATACTAAAGAACTCACTTTTTTACAGCGATTTTTGGGGGGTGTCACAGGTGTCACAGCGTTCTAATTCTGATTTTGTGGGGTATTGAAACTGAAGTCCAGTGTGCGTCCAATTCAGCTGCATATACATTTTAATGCTATCTGCTCAGTTCTTGAGCACATTGAATATCCAAGGGTTAGCTAAGCCTGTTGCTGTTGTATTCAGTTAAAGAAACAGCGTTTTTACAATCCAAATACCACTTAATTTTTGGTTGCTCATTTCTTTTGCGCAATTTAGATCCAGGGGTTAATTAAGCGTTGTTCTGCTGTTGTGGTCACTAAAAGAAACGTTCTTTTCACCGCCAAAGAAGAAATTTTGCCTGTAGCATGATTCATATCCGAAGGTTAATTACGAGTTTTTCTGTTGTTGTGTTCCGTAAAATACACGCCATTTTAACACGCTACAAAGCTGGTAATTGTTGGCAGCACATTTCTTTTGCGCAATTTACATCCAAGGGTTAACTAAGTATTTTTCTGCAGTTGTATTCAGTAAAAGAAACGTTCTTTTTCACCGCCAAAGAAGAAATTTTGGCTGTAGCATAATTCATATCCGAAGGTTAATTACGAGTTTTTCTGTTGTGTTCCGTAAAATACACACCGTTTTAACATGCTACAAAGCTGGTAATTGTTGACAGTACATTTCTTTTGCGCAATTTACATCCATGGGTTAACTTTAGTATTTTTCTGCAGTTGTACTCAGTAAAAGAAACGTTCTTTTTCACCACCAAAGAAGAAATTCTGTAGCATAATTCATATCCGACGGTTAATTATGCCTGCTTGTGCTTTTATATTCAGTAAATTACACAGGGTTTTTAAACGGCACATACAAGTAAATTTTTCCTGGTCATTTGTGGAGCACAATTTATATCCAAGGGTTACCCAAGCTTGTTAGTGGGTTCATTTGGAGTCAAATACAGGGTGTGTATTTATTTTAGAACAAACAGTATGTCAGACAGAGAGGTGGCAGGCTCTTCACCTGCGAGTGGCAGTGGCACAAACATTCCTGGAGCAGATCCAGGTCGCAGCACAGTAAGGGGACGTCGCAGCAGGGGTCACTCGGTGAGGCCACAACTGCCGGTATCATCTAGTGGTCGTGTGTTGTTCAGCAACCCAATGGTTCTTGATTGGTTGACTAGGTCATCCACTTCCTCCCAGATGACATCTGACAACCCCAGCCACGAGTCGGTGGGAACGTCAGACACAAACCTTAGTTGGCATGGCCCGGAAGCGGGTCAGCGGCCCTCACCTGTCCTCAACCCGCCTCTGTCCCATCCGGTTCCCTCAGCCAGAGATCTACTATGTGGTCTGGGCTCAGCGCTACTATACAGCGAGGATGAACAATTTGAGGAGGGCAGTCCGCAGCTTCTTGTCATCGAAGAAATGGGGCCAATATCCCCTGCTTCTTGCAGTAGGCGGCAAAGTATAGATGTGGAGAGTGGCATGGGAGGTCATTTTGTGAGGGGTCAGCCTCTGCATACCAAGACCAGTGATGAGGACAGCAGTGACGATGAAACACAAATCGATGATGATGTACCCGACCGCACTTGGGAGCCGGGTGAAGCAAGGGCTTCATCATTATCAGGAGAAGAGGGCGTCAGCTTGTGCCTCAGGCAGCAGCACAGCCAGCAAGTGGGTATAGCGGCCACGGGGTAGAAGACCCGCTTCGCAGGTCCAAGAAAGTAGCGGCACAGGGGCTCAGTGAGGGAGCGGCGGAAGTAGTCACTCAGTGCGGAGCGTTGGCAGGAAAATCAGATACTCGGAGGTGTGGCAGTTCATTGCTAAGACACCGGAGGAACTGAATATGGGTATATGTAGAATCTGTGGGCAGAAAGTGAAGCGTGGCCAGGGAGCAAACGTTGGCACCACGGCCCTGCGTCAACACATGCAGCGTCACCATCCGGTGGCCTGGGAGAAACGTGGCTCAGATGTGGTGGTCCATCCTGCCCAGTGGCACGCATGCCATTGCAGCCAGTCAAGGCTCCACCACCTCTGCAGAAGGGAGCTGTTTCTCTTTGACATCATCTCCCGGTCCAGATGCTCCTGCTCCTCGCTACTCATGGCGCCAGCAGTCGTTCAACGAGGCGATTGCAAAGAGACAACAGTATGTGTCCAAACATCCTAAGGTGCAGAAGCTGACCATGCTCCTGTCCAAGTTGTTGGTACTGCATTGCCTCCCTTTCCAAATGGTGGACTCTGCACCGTTCAGAGAAATAATGGCTTGTGCCGAACCGAGATGGAGAGTTCCAAGCCGTAATTTCTTTTCCAAAAAGGCAGTACCAGCACTTCACAAATATGTAGAACAGAAGGTGGGCCAGTCGTTGAGCTTATCGGTTTGTTCCACGGTGCACGGCAGCACGGACGTCTGGAGCTTTAACTATGGCCAGGGCCAGTACATGTCCTTTACGGCCCACCGGGTGAATGTGCTTCCTGCCCAGGCACACCAACAACTTGGACAGGAGACGCCGCTTTCGCCTCCATGTTGTCAAACTGCTGCTCCTGCGCCAATGTCCGCCTCCGCCTCCTCCACCACCACCACCATCTCAGCCTCCACAAGTGCTGCTCCATCATACCACATGTGTAGGGCCCAGGGGTGTCACGCAGTTCTACACCTGGCTGGTCTCGGCGAACGAAGTCACACAGGGGAGGAAATGCTCCGCGTCATGCTGCAAGAAATCGATGTGTGGCTTTCTCCGCGACAACTGCAAATCGGAACCATGGTGACGGAACATGGTGTCCGCGCTGCACCGAGGCGGGATGGTCCATGCGCCCTGCATGGCGCATGTGTTCAATCTGGTTGTGAAAAGGTTCCTGAAGTCTTCCACCAATCTTCAGAAGATTCTGAAAATGGCCAGGAAACTGTGCATGCACTTCATCCATTCCTACAAAGCCAGGAACATCCTCCTCGAGTTGCAGCGGCAGAACGGCCTCCCCCAACACACTCTGATATGCGATGTTTCCACCCGTTGGAATTCCAGCCTGCACATGTTGGACCGACTGTATGAACAGAGAAAGGCCATTAACGATTTTTTGATGATCCAGGCGGACAGGAGTACTGCCCTGTGTAACTTTGATGTCAGCCAGTGGCAGGTCATGCGTGACACCTGCCATTTGCTGAGGCTATTCGAGGAGGCGACGTTATTTGTCAGTCGCCAGGACTACGGGATGAATAACGTCATTCCACTGCTTCATGTCCTGGAACAGATGCTGAAAAATCTGTCTGGGCAGGGGACTGGAGACGTGGCGACTACATCTCGCGGCCACATGAGTCCAGTGGGGACTGAACTGGAGGAGGAGGAGGAGGACATTGGAGTAGAAGTGTTGTCTGGTGAAATGAGTGGATTCTCTACCCAGGTGACAAGAGTGGATGAGCAGTTGCAGCTGGAGGAGGTATTTGGAGATGAGAAAGACGAGGCAGATGACCCGCAAGCACCGTGGCAGTATACAGTGGAGATGGAGGCAGGGAGCCCCTCCGAGTCACTTGTGCAGATGGCCCGCAGCATGCTGATTTGCCTGGCTAGTGACAGCCGAATAGTCACCATCCGGCAGAGGAATGACTTCTGGCTCTCCACCCTATTGGACCCTCGCTACCGGTCCAAAATGGGAGCCTTTTTCCCAGCTGCTGAGAGGGAGGACAAACTCAAATACTATAGGGAAATCCTCCGTAGTCAGTTGGCCGCTGCCTATGTGCGGCATCGTCCCTCCTCTGACAGGTCTGACCGGGGGGTTCCTCAGCGCTCACATACTACTGCCGCGGCTGCTGGGGAAAGGTGGGGGGGTAGGAGCAGAACCAGCTCCATCAGCAGCAACCTAAGTCTGGAGTCACTGATGAGCAGCTTCCTTCACCCGACTAGTGAGGAGGGCAGTCGCCAGCAGCAGCAGCAGGACCTGGGGCAGTCCCTGAACCAACAGGTGGTGGCGTACTTAGACAGCACTCTGCCACCCCAGTTAGAAGATCTGCTGGACTACTGGGCAGCCAAACTGGATGTGTGGCCGCAACTTGCCGAGTTTGCAGTGGAGAAGCTGTCCTGCCTGGCCAGTAGTGTGGCATCAGAGCGGGTGTTCAGTGGGCGGGGGCCATCATTACCCCAAGGAGAACCCGCTTGTCCACCGGAAATGTGGAGCGACTGACCTTTGTCAAGATGAATCAAGCGTGGATCGGCCAGGATTTCCACACACCAATGCCTTAGGCGTCAGATTACATCAGCCATGGCACCTCACCAAAACATTGAGAAATGAGTCTGGATTAAAACTACCTGCCTCAGCCACTATTCTGATGCCGCCATCCGTCTGATGCCACACATCTGCTGACAGTTTCTCTATCTGCTACCAACCATCTTTACCAGGGACTGGTATTGCCACCCACCTCCACACTCTGTCATTGTGCCACTTTATGACCTCATGCTGCTGCTGGTGTTGCTGGTGACGTGACCTCCAAAATGTGTCATTGTGCCACTGTCTGACCTCATGCGGCTGTTGTTATTGCTGCGGTCACCTCCACACTGTGTCATTGTGAAACTCTTTGACCTCATGCTGCTGCTGCCGTCACCTCCACTCTCTGTCATTGTGCCACTGTCTGACTTCATGCTGCTGCTGTTGCTGCTGCCTTGACCTCCACACTCTGTCATTGTGCCACTCTGTGGCCTACTCCTGTTTTTGCCACCTCCAGAATGTCATTGTGCAACTGTGTACCCTCATGCTGCTGCTGTTGCTCCAGCCATGACCTCCACACTCTGTCATTGTGCCACTCTGTGGCCTACTCCTGTTTTTGCCACCTCCAGAATGTCATTGTGCCACTGTCTGACCTCATGCTGCTGCTGTGGCTGCTGCCGTGACCTACCCACTGTTTCATTGTGCCACTCTGTGGCCTACTCCTGTTTTTGCCACCTCCAGAATGTCATTGTTCCACTGTCTGACCTCATGCTGCTGCTGTTGTCACCTCCACTCTCTGTCATTGTGCCACTCTTTGGCCTATTTCTGTTTTTGCCACCTTCAGAATGTCATTGTGCCACTCTCTGACCTCATGCTGCAGCTGTGGCTGCTGACGTGACCTCCACACTGTGTCATTGTGCCACTGTCTGACCTCATGCTGCTGCTGTGGCTGCTGCCGTGACCTACATACTGTTTCATTGTGCCACTTTGTGGCCTACTCCTGTTTTTGCCACCTCCAGAATGTCATTGTGCCACTCTCTGACCTCATGCTGCTGCTGTAGATGCTGCCGTGACCTACACAGTCTGTCATTGTGCCACTCTGTGGCCTACTCCTGTTTTTGCCACCTCCAGAATGACATTGTGCCACTGTCTGACCTCATGCTGCTGCTGTTGTCACCTCCACTCTCTGTCATTGTGTCACTCTGTAGCCTACTACTATTTTTGCCATCTCAAGAATGAAATTGTGCCACTGTCTTACCTCATGCTGCTGCTGTGGCTGCTGACGTTTCCTTCACTCTGTTTACTTGTTTGATTCTGTGGCCTACTCCTTTTTTTGCCACCTCCAGAATGTCATTGTGCCACTCTCTGACCTCATGCTGCTGTGGCTGTTGCCGTCACCTCCACACTCTGTCACTGATGTTGCCACCTGAGCCCTCAGCTTGTTGTTTTCCAGCTGGCGCTGCCATAACTTTATGAGGCTACATTACCACTTCAGTTTTTTGGTCAGTTTTGCCGTCTTAAGTGCCCAGGGAATTTTAGAGTGAAGCAATTCTAAGAGCGGCGGCAGTCATATGCGTGTCATACTAAAAGACAACATTGTATGAAGACCAAACCATGCTCCCTCTGCATATTTAAGCATGGCACAACGTTCTACAGCACCCTACAGACTCTGGAAATAGCTGTTTTTTAAAGCGAAAATTAATTCGGACCGAAACGAATTTTGATTGAAAATTCGGCGAAGTCGGCGAATCGAATTTTTGAGAAATTCTCCCATCTCTAATTATAATATATATATCGTTAGTAAGGGGTTAAGGTCCAAAACTAGTTTATTTATCACAGTCCATAAAGGGTAGCTATTCCATATGTTATGTATTCAGTGTGCTGTAGATATACTTTACAGTAAAGTATTTATTTTTTCTCTTTTTGGTAGGCTCATAAAGTTGAAACTCTGGAATGATTTACTGCATCTGATTTTTTTTTTTTACAATGTAAAAAAATCAAGCACTCAGGAGAGTTGTAATGTGCCTCTTAACTTCACTTGCAAGCCCTTAGCAACTGGGAGGGGTATTCAGTGCTCCCTGGTCTTGTAAAATATAAAAATGAGCCATTCGTTTCAAGGGAACAGTCACATCCAAGACAGTGATGTGGTTTGGCTGGAATTTTAGAAGCAGACAATATAGAGATGTTCAAGCCACAGTCTGTCCTGGAATAGTGCTGGAAAACATGACCAGTAACTTACTGCTTAATCAGTCATCAGTAGCTCTTCGTTACTGTGGGTATAAAGCCTGCAACACTTCCAATATCAGCAGGGCTGCCATCAGAAATTTTGGTGCCCCATACAGCTGGAGCGTCTGCCCCCCTCTGCTGTTCAAATCTGTACTTTGTGTGTCTGTACATATATACCAGCAAATAACGCCACATGATCATCGCGTGTCACTACTATAGTGTTACTGACCAAACCAGTATACCCAGACCAATGTTGCCAAACAACAATATACAAAGAACAAATAATACCACTAATAGCAAACCATATACTGACTAGCACCACCATGATCTTACTGACCAAATCAGCATACTTAGACCAATATAACCAAATAACATTATACAAGCACCTAACAATGCCGCAACATCATCACCACATATTTCCACCTTAAAAATACTGAATAATACCGCCATACTGTTACTGAATATAAACCATTACACCAAGACCATTATTTCATCCATACAGTGACCCTATAGTGGGAGATACCAGGTACACAGATGCTTTGCAAACTGTTTACTTACAGGTGACATCTTGTCTGATGAGTTGTTCAATTTCTCTTTTCTTCTCCATTCGGTCCAGACCGCCATGATGACTTCTCCCGTCCATCACTCGTTGAAGAACAAAAACACCTGAGACTCCTCACCTTTTTATCATTTTCCCAACTGTGTGCCCCCCTATGTAAACACTCCCCATCCATAGTGGCCCAAAGGGCAATATTTATCCCCTTGTGGTTATACACCCAACAGTAGGTAGGCAGGTAGATTAGCGGCCCCCAGTCGGTATGAAGGTACAACAGGGCAGTAGTTAGGTACATTGGGGCCCCCGGGTGGCAGCTAGGTAGCTTAGGGCCCCCTGTGTATAGCTAAGTAGCTTAGGCCCCTGTAGGTTAGGTAGCATAGGGCCCTTGTAGGTAGCTCATGGCCTCTTTAGGCAGTTTAGGGCGAAAGCGGACGTCGATGCGGGTGGCCAAGTGGATAACTTCACCCAGGGAAGAGGGCAAATCCCGCGACGCCAGCACGTCCTTTACTCGGGGAGAGAGCCCCTTTTTGAATGTGGCACACAGGGCCACCTCGTTCCAAGAGAGTTCCGAAGCTAGCGTGCGGAACTGCACCGCGTTGTCCCCGACAGAGGAGTCACCCTGGCGCAGGTTCAGAAGAGCTGTCTCGGCGTTGGAGGCACGCGCCGGTTCCTCGAATACGCTGCGGAACTCTGCCAGAAAAGCCTGGAGATGGGACGCCACTGGATCATTTCTGTCCCAAAGTGGGGTAGCCCAGGCCAGGGCCTTCCCTGAAAGAAGGCTCACCACGAAAGACACCTTGGAGCGTTCCGTAGGAAACTGGTTGATCATAAGTTCTACGTGCATGGAGCATTGCGTAAGAAATCCCCTGCACGATTTAGGGTCCCCGTCAAATTTCACAGGTAGCGATAACCGGAGTTTAGGACCGATGGTCGCCAAGGCAGCCGAAGATGTAGACTGCAGGGAAGACTGAGGCTGGCGTGACGGAGCGGAGAGGAATTGCTGCACCATATCGGACAGCTAATGCAGCTGCTGAGCTTGTTGCGACAGTTGCTGAGTCTGCTGGGCCACGATGGTAGACAGGTCGGCAACACTAGGTAACGGCACCTTGGCGGGATCCATGGCCGATTACAACTGTAACAGACCTAGGTAGTGGATCTGCTGGGCCGCCACAAGCGATGGTAATAGCCGGACCAGGAAGCGGAGTCTAAGTGGGTCCCGGTTTTCACCAGAGCGCGCCGCAAAGCGGCATGGACTTGCTACGGCGGGATTCCAACAGGTCGCTACCCCTGATGCGACTTGCTTGAGGTGGTAGCCGAGGTGCAACGCAGGACCAAAATGACAGGCAAACTCGTAGTCGGACACTGGCAGAGAGGTCAGGGCAGGCGGTGAGGTTCGTGGTCAGGAAACGTAAGACAAGAGGACTGGTACACGGGAAAGGCAACCGGAATGTAACAAAGGCTTCCTCGCATAGGTAAATGCACTATGGAATCGCCGAGGGCCAGGAATAGGTGGAGCGTTAATATAGGGTCAGCGGCAGGTGCTACCAATTATCGGCACGCTGGCCCTTTAAATTTGACAGAGCCGGCGCGCGCGCGCCCTAAGGAGCGGCGGCGAGCGCCCCGGCCGTGAACACAGACAGGACCGCGGTCAGGTGAGGACGGGCGCCTGCGGGAGAGGATGCGCTCACGGGACGCTGCGCCACCCGCACCAGGTGCAGGCTGCGCTACAGGGGAACGAATGCGCCTGCATCCCGGACCACGGGCTGCGGCGCCACTCGTAACAGGAATACATGTGACTTTTTTTTATTAAATTTATTCCGGTTTTTAGGGGATGTGAAAAAAACACAATTTTGGTGTTTGGAATTTCTTTTCTTCTACAGTGTAGAGTACAGGATAAATGATGTTATATTTTAATAGATCGGACTCTTTCGGACACAGCGATACCAACTATGTGTAGCTTTTTTATATATTTTTTTTATTTGTAAAATGGCAAAATGGGAGTGATTTGAATATTTAATATATTTTTTTTTTTACACTTTTAAACTTTTTTTTTATTACTTTAACTTTGAGTCCCTCTAGGGTACTTCACCACTAGGCGGCACAAGCGTTGTAATGCAATGCTTTAGGACGTACAAAGATTGCGGTTTTACTTACTACTTTACTACTTCCTCTCTTTATTAAAGATGTGCAAGAGTTTCTATATCATAGAATTTTAGGAGTGCCATTATGAAAACAAGTAGTATCTCTTTATTGGACAAGACAATAAAATCACCATGTAAGCAATAACAATCAAATTTTGATTCGTTATCGTTAGTTATTAATAAGAACACGTCTTCTATTATTCTAGAAGTCATTGCTAGAACTACGCATGACAAAAAATCTTTCACTAAATCCGAATGTTTATTGACAAAAAGTGCTGAATATGACCTTTTAAAGCTAAAGCAACAAGTAACCACGTTTAAACTAATTGGAAACAAATAGTTCATGATAAATCATAAGGCTATGTTCACACGGCTTAAAATTGGACGTATTTCAGTCCGTAATTACACGCCGGAGTGCGCAAATTACGGCTGGAATACGTCCCAGTCATTACGGTAATCCATAGTTCTCACAGAGAACTATGGTTACGTCTCCTCTCCCTGCTCGGCGAATATGCCGAGGGGGGAGATAAGTGACTTGTGAATTACTAGCGGAATACACGCCGCTGTTATTGATTGTCTTTGGGCCGGCGCGGTGCCGGCCCCCCGCTCCCGCCTCGCTCCCGCCCCGCCCCCGTCCATACGGCGTAATTGCGGGGCCTAATTACGCCCTGCAAATACACCATGTGAACATAGCCTAACACTGTAAGAGAAGGAATAAGTAGAATATTTTGGGGGAAGGTGATAAGGAAGTGCAGCTCTCGTAATGGAAATATACTGCATAAAGAAGAGCAGCTTGTCAGCCATATTTAAAAAATGCTAACTTTTAATCATCTTCATAGAACCATAGATTTTCTGAAATAATCAATATCCATATCAATACATATAACTATATACATTATCAATGACATAAACTTATAACCTACAACACCGCCATATAGACACCAGCTCCGGTGACTACAGTGCTGATTCGGCATAGAAGCAAAACTCACAGGAGACGTCTTCCTAGTTGAGTCGTTCTCTGAGTCGTTCCTTTTCCCTTTTCTTCTGTTTCTATCTTGACCACCATGACAGCTTCTCCCGCCACAACTCATCCCTGTAGAATTCATCACACAAACATCTTAGACTTCTCACTTTATCAGCACGTCCCTACTAATTCCTAAGTAAGTAGTGGGACTGTGCTGTTATGCGGTAGCTGATACAGGTAACTTGGTGAGGGTGTGACTACTCATGTTTGTTACATTTAGAAGAAGTATTATGATTTTGTGGGATTTAAAATATACACTATTATATTGAGATGAGATTATATGGTTATTTTATCCTACACTTACTAATGTGTTACATGCTGTTATCTTTCACGAATAGTCCTTATATATGTTATATGCTATGCATTATTGTTTGTGAATATCATTTTTAGCCCTCCTTGCCTAGTCCTGATTGTTACTGTATTACCCTGTTCAGTTTTTATTAGGTGTTTCTTTTATATTTTTTTTACTATATTATATTAATGAATAAAGATATCTATTTTCAAGCTAGTGATTGTACTTCGTACGTTTTTGTGTGGTGATTCATAGCAGTTTTTCTGGCTTTTTTGATAAGTTTGTGGTTGAAATATAAGTAGGAAGTAATGTTGCCCACCATTAAGTAGGTAGGTATCTAGACCCCAGTAGGCAGTTATATAGGCTTACTGTATACAGGTATAGTAGCCTCCTGTTGGTAGATAGGTATACAGTGAGTAAAAAAAAGTATTTAGTCAGCCACCAACTGTGCAAGTTCTCCTACTTAAAAAGGTGAGAAAGGCCTGTAATTGACATTATAGGTAGACCTCAACTATGAGAGACAAAATGAGAAAACATCCACAAAATCACATTTTCTGATTTTTGAAAGAATTTATTTGCAAATTATGGTGGAAAATAAGTATTTGGTCAATAAAAGTTTATCTCAATACTTTGTGATATATCCTTTCTTGGCAATGACAGAGGTCAAACGTTTTCTGTAATTCTTCACACGGTTGGCACACACTGTTGCTGGGATGTTGACCCATTCTTCCATGCAGATCTCCTCCAGAGCAGTGATGTTTTGGGGCTGTCTCTGGGCAACACAAATTTTCAACTCCCTCCAAAAGTTTTCTATGGGATTGAGATCTGGAGGCTGGCTAAGCCACTCGAGGACCTTGAAATGCTTCTGACGAAGCCATTCCTTCGTTGCCCTGATGGTGTGCTTGGGATCATTGTCATACTGAAAGACCCAGCCATGTTTTATCTTCAATGTCCTTGCTGATGAAAGGAGGTTTGCACTCAAAATCTCACGATACATGGTCCCATTAATTCTTTCATGTACATGGATCAATTGTGCTGGTCCCTTTGCAGAGAAACAGCCCCAAAGCATGATGTTGCCACCCCCATGCTTCACAGTAGGTATGGTGTTCTTTGGATGCAACTCAGCATTCTCTCTCCTTCAAACACGACGAGTTGTGTTTCTACCAAACAGTTCTACTTTTGTTTCACCTGACCATATGACATTCTCCTAATACTCAGCTGGATCATCGAAATGCTCTTTAACAAACTTCAGACAGGCCCAGATATGTACTGTCTTAAGCAGGGGGACACATCTGGCACTGCAGGATCTGAGTCCCTGGACGCGTAGTGTTTTACTGATGGTAGCCTTTTTTATGTGGATCCCAGCTCTCACAGTTGATTTCGTCACACCAAGCTGCTTGACTATTGCAGATTCAGTCTTCCCAGCCTGGTGGGGGGCTGCAATTTTGTTTCTGGTGTCCTTCGACAGCTCTTTGGTCTTTACCATAGTGGAGTTTGGAGTGTGACTGTTTGAGGTTGTGGACAGGTGTCTTTTTTACTGATAACAAGTTCAAACAGGTGCCATTACTACAGGTAATGAGTGGAAGACAGAGGAGCCTCTTAAAGAAGACGTTACAAGTCTGTGAGAGCCAGAAATCTGGCTTGTTTGTATTTTCCACCATAATTTGCAAATAAATTATTTTCAAATCAGACAATGTGATTTTCTGGATTTGTTTTCCCATTTTGTCTCTCATAGTTGGTCTACCTATGATGTCAATTACAGGCCTCTCTCATCTTTTTAAGTGGGAGAAAGTGCACAATTGGTGGCTGAATAAATACTTTTTTTCCCAATTGTATATGCCCTCTGTAGGTAGTGTAGAAGGGTCAGAGGTACCGTCATAGACGGGAGGTATTTATCACCGAGGTGGCTGGCCTCGGTGATATAAAAAACCCAGTAGTATGATGCTAGCAATAATTATTGCTGCTGAGCAGTTTTTCCTTTTGTAGTCCGGGTTGGGTTTTTTATGGCGTGGCCAGAGAGCCTGGGTGGGTTTAGACTGCTCATTTGTGTTTTCCTGGCTGAAGAAAGGAATTGTTATGTTGACACTGTTGCTTTATATGCTGAAGAGA
This sequence comes from Phyllomedusa bahiana, assembly GCA_025379985.1. Taxonomy (NCBI): domain Eukaryota; kingdom Metazoa; phylum Chordata; class Amphibia; order Anura; family Hylidae; genus Phyllomedusa; species Phyllomedusa bahiana. The sequence continues at coordinate 21,383 of JAODAL010035785.1, forward strand.
AAATGTTTTTTGCGTTGCAAGTTTATGGACTTTCAGTAAACCATTAATTTCTTTGAACTGACTACCTGCTCACGTGCCTGACTTTGTGCTGACCCCCCACAGTAGATATACAGCCCCATGTAGATAGGTAGTTATACTTCCTGTAGATAAATAGGTAGGTGTGCAGCCCTGTATAGATGTCAGGTATAAATGATCCCTGTAGGTAGGTATACAGTCCCCTGTAGATATATATGCCTCCTGATGGTATTCAGTTCCCAGTAAGAATATATGCCTCCTGCACGTATACAGCCTTCTGTAGGTAGACATAGCCACTGTAGTTAAACAGCTCCCTGTAGGTATTTAAGCCTCATGTAGGTAGATGGCCCCTCAAACTGATAAAAAAAAATTTAAAAAACAATGTTCACCTCTACCAGTCCCCGCAGAGCCGCTATCTCTGGGAGCCAGTTTCCTGCATGAGGTCATCACGGCACCTATGCCAGGACATTGCTCCCAGCATCTCCTAGGCCTGAAACCTATGGGCTTTGATCTTAGGAGATGCAGCGGTGCAGGAGGCGTGATGACATCACTGTATCACACCTCCTGCACCACTTAAAGATGTGGGGGGCCAGGCCTGCACACTGATGTGCCGCCCAGACCTGTCTCAGGAGCCAAGTTACACCATACAGTAATTGAATTTCTGTAAGCGCTTCTCATTGGTCGGCAGAAACCAACCAATCAGAATAGGAGCAACAGTGAACCATTATAACCTATGGAGTAGTGTTGACCAATCAAATGAAAAGGCGGGACAGTTCAAAATACAGTAAAAAAGGCAGAAAAGAAATGATTGGTTGAGCCCAGGCAGCAGATATGAATCCACCAATCATATTTTGAGTGGAGCAAGAAGGGCGCAATAGAAGGGCGCCCTAAAAGTTATTACTGTCTATGGGAAATATTCTAGTACTGTGATTGGTTGGGGGAAAGAGCGGCTCATCCTGCTTAGCCAATCAGTGGGTGAGATACTTATCTCATAGAGTTCTATGGGGAAAAGAAATGCAGAGCGAGCTCTGTTTGTGATTGGCTTAGTTAAAAGAGGCGCGATTATTTGGGCCAATGGGAGAGCAAGTGACGCTCTTATGGGTTTTGCAATCTATAATCAAACTGTACATGGCAGAAATCAAATGATAATACTCACGAAGTTGTGCCGATGTGTATATAAAATGAACAATAATATGGGTGTAACGAAAATAAACAAATAAAAATGAATTCAATGAATTCATTTTTATTTCTTTATTTTCGTTACACCCATATTATTGATCATTGGCTAATGAAAATTAAGAAATAAAAATGATTTGATTGAATTCATTTTTATTTGTTTATTTTCGTTACACCCATATTATTGTTCACTTTATATATACATCGGTACAACTTCGTGAGTATTATCATTTTATTTCTGGCATGTACAGTTTTATTATAGATTCCATTAGAAAACCCATAAGAGCGTCAGTCGCTCTCCCATTGGCCCAAATAATCGCGCCTCTTTTGACTGAGCCAATCACAAACAGATATTGGCTACAGGGGGGCATCTATTGGCTACAGGGGGGGCATCTATTGGCTACAAGGGGGCATCTATTGGCTACAGGGGGGGGAATCTATTGGCTACAGAGGTGGCATCGATTGGCTTCAGGGGGGCATCTATTGGCTACAGGGGGGGCATCTATTGGCTACAGGGGGGGCATCTATTGGCTACAGAGGGGGCATCTATTGGCTACAGGGGGCATCTATTGGCTATAAGGGGACATCTACTGGCTACAGGGGGCATCTACTGGCTACAGGAGCATCTACTGGCTATAGGGGGGCATCTACTGGCTACAGGGGGGCATCTACTGGCTACAGGGGGGCATCTATTGGCTACAGGGGGCATCGGCATCTACTGGCTACAGGGGGGCATCTACTGGCTACATGGGGGGCATCTATTGGCTACAGGGGGCATATATTGGCTACAGGGGGGCATCTATTGGCTACAGGGGGCATCTATTGGCTGTAAGGGGGCATCTTTTGGCTATAAGGGGGCATCTACTGGCTAAAAGGGCATCTACTGGCTACAGGGGGGCATCTACTGGCTATAAGGGGGCATCTACTGGCTACAGGGGGCATCTACTGGCTATAAAGGGGCATCTACTGGCTACAGGGGGCATCTACTGGCTATAAGGGGGAATCTACTGGCTACAGGGACATCTACTGGCTACAGGGGGGCATCTACAGGCTACAGGGGGGCATCTAGTGGCTACAGGGGGCATCTACTGGCTATAAGGGGGCATCTACTGGCTACAGGGGGCATCTACTGGCTACAGGGGGGCATCTACTGGCTACAAGGGGGCATCTACTGGCTACAGGGGCATCTAGTGCTGATAAAGTGAGGCGTCTAAGATGTTTGTTTTGTAAATTCTACAGTAAAGAGTCAAGGCCGGGAAAAGACGTCATGGTGTCTGGGACAGATGGAGAAGAAGAGAAAGAGAACAGCTCTTCAGAGACGTCTCCTGTGAGTCACTAGATATAACTTTACTGTAATCATCTTCTCAGTCTGGCCTACCAAGATCCCTAACTGCTATCATACACACTTCTGTCACTCCCTACACTAGGGCACTCACAGGCACTTATCTGTATATAGATGTACTGTCAGGGTGGCAGATTCATCCATTTTTCATGTAAACCACCCCCTATTTATGAAACATGGCTGGACCATTGTAAACGTGGTACTTCTTACCGTATGTTTCACCCATACACCCTAATAGATTGTAAGAGATAATCAATGTGTTTTCACTCCTCACCATAGGCAGTAGAAAACTTGGTGTAGCGCTCAGGCGATTGGTAGAATAAAATAAAATAAAATAAGGGCCGAGACACTAGGCATCTAGCCAATTAATATGTCTCTTTAATGTCCAAATTAAAAGCAGAACAGCAAGACGCGTTTCCCGAGGATCTACCTCGCTTCATCAGTTGCATGTGATGAAGCGAGGTAGATCCTCGGGAAACGCGTCTTGCTGTTCTGCTTTTAATTTGGACATTAAAGAGACATATTAATTGGCTAGATGCCTAGTGTCTCGTCCCTTATTTTATTTTATTTTATTCTACCCATCGCCTGAGCGCTGCACCAAGTTTTCTACTGAGTTTTCCTGCTTGCCTATGGTGAGGAGTGAAAACACAGTGATTATCTATTGCTGCCGGAGACCACCGAGAATCTGTGGAGGGCTTACCGACCTGACTTGGAGTTTGGCTGCTCGGCTTTGATCCTCGGGGATCGTCAATTCTCTACAAACGCTTATATGAGTTGTGCCATTTACCTCGCACAACTCGTCCAGGTGAGAGACTAATACACCAGAATTTTTAAACTTCATACAAAAGTTTATGTGCACGAGGTGCGCTTCTCTCTGCTCCTTGTTTCATTTTACAGTGATCTAGTTACTAATAGATTGTAAGCTCTCACGAGCAGGGCCCTCACACCTTGTGTCTCATTTGTAAGTGCTTTTAATGTGTAATGACTGTACGTTTACCCTTGAATTTGTTAAGTGCTGCAGAATATGTTGGCGCTATAAAAATAAAGATTATTATTAATCATTCATATGTCTGCAGCACCTTGTACAGCTGGTATCCACCACTGTATGCTGGTAATATTGTTTGTAGTATAATGGTTTATACTCAGTAATGGTCAGTTTGTATTATTTGGTCACTGTGTGCTGGTGATATGTGGTCATGGTGTGGTGGTATTATTCGGTCACTATGTGCTGGTGATATGTGGTCATGGTGTGACAGCATTATTCGGTCACTATGTGGTCACAGTGTCTCAGTATTCGGTCACTACGTGCTGGTGATATGTGGTCTTAGCAGGACATTGGTACTATTAGCCTGGGATTCTGGTTGGTGTAGCAGTGTTATTTGGTAACTGTATGGATATTATTTAGTAGTTTTATACCTAGCACATTGTGGTAAAGCTTGTTGTATATTTTAGATTTGGTTGATGGCAATGCACTGTGTTTCATTGTGGCGCATTATGTTACGTGGGGGGAGGGTGGGGGCCAATTTTCTGCACGTCGCCCCGAGTGCAATTTAGCCTAGGAACGGCCCTGGTTTTACACTTAATAAAAACGATTTATTTACTAATGCTCCATGCCGCACGGAGCTGAGATTTCACTTCCCCCATCTCTCCATAGACTACAATGGGACAAAGTAGCTCGCGCTCTGATTGGCCGGGATAGCCAAGTCCCCGCTAGTTCAACCAATCAGCTCTTTTCTTAATTTTTTACTGTATTTTGAACTGTCCCGCCTTTTCATTTGATTTGTCAATACTACTCCATAGGTTATAATGGGTCACTGTCGCTCCTATTCTGATTGGCTGGTTTATGCCGACCAATGAGAAGCGCTTACAGAATTTGAATTACTGTATTTCCCGGCAATTTCCAATATCCCAATTCCTGATTTTGCGCCGTTATTTGATTTTTTGTTAGTGATTTTATTTATGTATACTTTTAGAAGGTTTGAGCTCTTTTTCAGATAATGTTTTACACCTAATAAAAATGATTTTTTGATTCATACTCCACGCCACACGGAGCTGAGAGCTGATATTTATTTCTTTTGCGATCTTATATATTTTAAATGATCCACTTTTTCAATACATTTAATCGCTTTTAGACAGCTTTGATTTTTATCTTTATTCATTCATTCATTTGAAAGACAACTGTTTTTGCTATTCACTAACATGTTTAATGATTTCTCGCTGTTTTCCAGCCTGTCTTGAATCGGAATACATGTTAGGCTCAGTCCTTCTGCGCCTAAGTCCCGCACTGCGCCTCACACACTGGCGAGGCGCAGGGAACTTTTCATCGCATGTATGAGCGCACGTCCTCGGGCGGTGAATCTTCCGATCCATGGAGATACAGGTGAGGCGCAGTCCTTCTGCGCCTAAGTCCTGCACTGCACCTCACACACTGGCGAGGCGCAGGGGACTTTAAAACCGCATGTATGAGCGCACCTCGGGCGCCGACATACATGAGGCGCAGCTTTCATGTTCGAGCGCTCGAAAACGGGCGCTCTGACGCGTTGATCTTCATACATGTCGCCCAATATGTCTAAATTTTTTTTTTCAGTAATGCGTGTGTTTTATATATCCTTTTTATTTTCAGTTGCAGTAATTTTCAGTGTAAGCTTCCATAGACAGTTATTACTGATACTTGTGTGTACAGAACACTGCCCTCTTTAGAAGCAGCTCTGTACTGTGTGACTGCAGGACACACAGGAAACAGCAGTAAAGCAATCACTGCTGTGACCTCATGCTCTAGTGTCTGCAGGTCACAGCTATAGGGAGCAAGCAGCCATGATTGTGGAGCAGCTGCTGAACGTCTCCTCCACCGCTCTGTGCTCCAGCAAGGCTTGCCAGAGAAGCAGCAGAGTCGGGTGGTTAGACCTTACCAGTTCTGCAGACAAGTGTCCGATGTGTCCTCATTCGTAATAAAGTGGTCATGTTTTTGTCGCTAACGATTCTCTCATTTCTGACGCTAAAAATAAGTTTTTTCATGGATTTTGTCGCTAGAATACATTATTTTAATGGATTTTGCCGCTAAATTCCTTTTTTTTACGGACTTTGGTGCTAAAATCCTTTTCTTTACGGATTTTTGCGCTAATAAAGTTATCTCGCTTCTGAGGCTAAAAATCCTTTTTTGAACGTATTTTGGCACTATAATCTGCTTTTTAACGTATTTTGGCGCTAGAATCGTTTTTTTTGGCACTAGAATACTTTTCTTTATGGATTTTGGCGCTAATACAGTTCTCTCGCTTCTGACGCTAAAAATGTGTTTTTTTATGGATTTGGACGCTAAAATCCATCAAAATACGTTGTTTACAGATTTTGGCGCTAATCAAGTTCTCTCACTTTTGACGCTAAAAATAAGTTTCTTTACGGATTTTTGCGCTAGAATCCGTTTCTTTACAGATTTTAGCGCTAGAATCCGTTTCTTTATGGATTTTGTCGCTAAAATCCTTTTCTTAACAAAATTTTGCGCCTATAAAGTTTTCTCGCTTCTGACGCTAGAAATACGTTTTTTACAGATTTTGGCGCTACAATCTGTTTTTTACAGATTTTGTTGCTAAAATTCTTTTCTTTACAGATTTTGCCGCTAATAAAGTCATCTCGCTTCTGACGCTAAAATATGTGTTTTTACGGATTTTGGCGCTAGAATCCATTTTTATATGATTTTGGTGCGAGAATCCGTTTTTACGGATTTTGGCGCTCGAATTATTTTCTTTACGGATTTTGGCGCTAATAAAGTTATCTCACTTATGACGCTAAAGAAACATTTTTTATGGATTTTGGCACTAAAATACTTTTTTTACGAATTCTGGCGCTAAAATCCTTAAAAAGCAGATTTTTAGTGTCAGAAGTGAGATACCTTTATTAACTCCAAAATCCTAAAATGACTACAAGATTACATGTAAATGCAATAATGTGCTTTACATCCCCTTTTGTAGGGTGGCATTACATCAAATGGCTTGATTTATGCATATATTAAAAACCAGACTTGAAGACAAGCAAAAAACGCACCAAAATACGCAAATCACGGCAAAAAGCTGATGTTTTTTCAGCAGCTTTTGACAGGCAGGGGACAAAACTGTTTTATGAAGGTTTTTAGGATTTGGTTTTCAAGTGTTTTTTTGTCCACATTAGGGTAGACAGAGCCTAATGTTAACATGTGAACTAAATGAATATTAGTTCTTAGGCTATGTGGACATTGGCCCTATACTAGAAAACAGGTAAAAGGTGCTTATGCCAGCTCACCCATATAATGTCAGCAAGCGGATCCTTCCCATCTGTATCCCGCCTGGAGAAAGCGTTGCAAACTGTCCACGTAGAAAGAAGAGGTTGATACAGGAAAACTGGGCAATCCGTTAAAATTCCAAAAAATTTTTATTGGCTTTGCAAGGTAAAACCTATCGCATATCCAAACAGTGGCACTCCCCTAAAAGACATGCCAGCCGGAGGCTAACGCGTTTCGGGCGTAAAAACACCCTTAATCATAACACCAAATACATAAAAAAACATCCTTTATATATATTTAGTATACAAGTAGTGATTAAACTTACCTGTGTCCCGTTTCGCCGGCACGCCAAGACACTTCCGGTAATCTGCAGACAATCCGGTAACACGTCACGGACATGAGGAGTGAGTGATACCATGCTACAATGGGTAAGGGCAAATCGTCATAGAATTTCGTCATGCGCATGCGCACTAGACGCAAGGGCGGCGAAGCCGGCTAGGATAATACAAATGATAGCAGGTATAGCACTAAGATAATAGATGGAAGTAAGAACTATAATGTCCTACAAAATGCATAACAGCGTGCCGGGAAAATAGGACACAGGATGCAGATGTAGTAAGGCTGGAGAAGACAATAACATTAATAATGGAACATTATTTCTCTTTTATGATTCAAACCTTTGGGCTGTGTAGTATTTAGTGTCAGAATCCAATACGCTTCTTTGTCATGTAACAATCTTTCCATATTTCCACCTCTAGGGGGTTTATTGACTCTGTCAATGCCCATAACTTTAAGATTCACGAAGTTATTATCGTGGACATCCCTAAAGTGCTGAGATAAGCTTGATCTATTCCTGATCGCTGTACTTGTTATATCATTAAGATGTTCTAAAAATCTTATTTTAAGTTTGCGGGTAGTACTTCCCACATAGTACAAATTGCATGCAGTGCATATAGCAAGATAGATGACAAAATGGGAATTGCAGTTAATAAATTGTTTTATAGTATAATTTCTTGTGTTGTCACTATTATTAAATTCTTTGGTTTTAATGGCAAAATTACATGTTCTGCAATGTCTGGACACACATTTAAAGAAACCCTTGTTATCCAGCCAGGTCTGTTTTGGCTGGTCGCAAGGTACATAGGTAGGAGACAATAGGTTTCCCAATGTTTTGGGTCTCCTGGTCACTATTCTATATCCTTTCTCTAATATGGACTGTAAAATAGGATCCTGGTTTAGAACCACTAGGTTTTTTTGAAAAATTCGTTTAATTTCAGGGAGTTGATGCGTTGAATCGACTACTAGAGTTAGTTTAGATGTTGTTTTGAGTTTGGGTTTGGGGTCATATAAAAGATTTCCCCTTCCCCGATTTTGTATTTTTTTGGTTGCTCGATTTAGAGCCCACTTGGGATACCCCCTGTTTTTCAATCTAGTGCAGACCCTCTGTTCTTCTAATTTGTAATCCAACTCCCGGCTACAATTGCGTTTAGCTCTATGTAGTTCTCCAATGGGTACTGATAACCGAGTGTTCTTGTCATGAAAGCTCTTATAATGCAGTGTGGTGTTACCCGACGTGGGTTTTCTGTATGTTTTACTTATAATCTTATGTTCTGGTACACCACTTAAAGTAAGATCCAAAAAATTGACTTCACTTTTCTCTATTGTTCCGGTAAACTTCAAATTCAAGGGATTATTGTTTAAATAATCCAGGAATTCTGGCACGGCAGGCACATCCCCACCCCAAATAAGTAGGAGGTCATCGATGTACCTGCCGTACCAGAAGATATCTTCGAGAAAAGGATTACTATCGGTGTAAATGTAGATACTTTCCCACCATGCTACTGTCAGGTTAGCCAACGAGGGCGAAAATTTCGCCCCCATAGACACCCCTTTCAGCTGCAAAAAGATGTCTGTATTATGTCTGAAAAAATTGTGAGTCATGAGGAACTCAACCACACTAATGAAAAAATTTCTGAATTCTTGTGAATATGTACTGTGATTTTGTAGATGAAATTCTAATGCCCTTATTGCGACCGGGTGTGGAATACTTGTGTACAGTGATTCTGCATCACATGCTACCCACATCATATTGTTCTGCCATGTGATGTTATCCATGTTAACTAAGACATCCTTAGTGTCCCGTAGATGTCCGGGGATAATTTGTACCAAAGGTTGTAATATGGAATCTACCCACTGCCCTAATCTCTCAAGCAAGGATCCCATGCCCGAAACGATTGGGCGCATGGGAGGTTTATTGGTGTCTTTATGAGTTTTTGGTAGACCATACACTACTGACATTATAGGCTCTTCTACTGTAATAAACTCTACTTCTTTTTGGGAGAATATTTGTAGAGCCAGGCCCTCTTGCAGTAAGGTTATCATTTCTGCTTTATATTTATTAGTGGGATCTCTAGTCAATTTCTGATAAGTTGATGTGTCTGACAAGAGCTGGGACATTGCTTCTAAGTAATTTGTTTTTTCCATCACCACAATTGTCCCGCCCTTGTCAGACATTTTGATAATCAAATTATTCTTCTTACTTAGCTGATCTAGGGCAACACTTTGTTTTTTAGTTAGATTCAAATATTTACTGCTAGTGTGAGATGCATCAAATAATGCCCTAAGATCTCTCTCAATGGTTTGTTGAAAGCAGTCCATGACCGGAGCCCGTGACTGAATCGGGTAAAACGTTCTATTATGGGTAGCAAAGTTTCCTCCCTCAACGGTATTCATTAGGGATTCCTCCGAAAGATCCTGTAAATGTAGTAATGATAGTTGTTCTTTAAAGAGGAGGTTGCTGAACTCATTTTTCTGTTGTTGTTCCTCATTTTCCTCCTCAGGAGCTCCTGAGGGTCGATCACCATCCAGATCATTCTCCTCCTGCCAGAAATGCCGTTTCAAGGTAAGTAACCTAATGAATCGATTTATGTCCTTGAGTGTAGAAAAGAGGCTAAAGTCCTGTTCAAGACCATAACTTAGGCCCAATCTAAGTAGGCTTTCTTGATGTTGATCTAATGCCGTTGTCGACAGGTTCAGAATGTCGATTTCTTCCGATTGTGGACCTGATCCAGAAATAGCTGACGAGTCTTCATGCGGGCGTCCGGTTTTATGTTTGACGCCCCTCCTTCTCCGTCGTGTTTTGAGGATTTTCCTTTAGTAGATTTTTTAGGTTGTTTGTAGTAAGATGGGCCAGGCTCTTGCTCTGCAGAATCTGAGGATTCGTCAACTGACTCTCCCATACTTTCCATTGAATCTGATTCCGGTCCAAAGCTAACTCTCCTTGAGTTTCTATTACCTCTCCAATTTTTGGACCTTCGCTTTAGAATCGATTTAGGGGTATTCATGTCCGTTTGTCTACGGCCCCATTCATATACTTGATTGAGCTCATAGTCCATAGAATCTCTTTGGTATTTGGACTTTTTGATGTTGATACTGGAGTCTTCCATAATATCTAATCGATTCTTGGTATCCTTCATTAAGTTGGTATAAATGTCCTCTTGGTTCATGGACTTCAGTTGGAGCTCTAATTCTTTCATTTCTTTGGACACTTGTTCTAATTTATTATTGTCATATTTGACGATCAGTTTCATGAGATCTGTAGAGCAGATGTTTAGTATCTGGTTCCATTCCTCTACAAATTCACTGGAGAAAATTGTTGTAGGTACTTTTTTTATCCGAAGTCCCCGTGGGATCATATGTTGATCAATGTAATTCTGGAGTGTGGTTGAGTCCCACCAGATGCGAAGTTCCTGAGTCATACATTTTTCCAGCTCCTTGTATTTGCACATAAAATCAGGAGACTGTGTTGTAGGTGTTCTCAAGAAGACCTGTGCGGCCTTTTCTTGTCTGCTTGACAGTGTTGTCATATTGCAGTTTGAGTACAGAAAAAACAGCTTGTTGGAAAAACAGCCGAAGGAGCAATAAATTGACTGGAATTATACCAGTAAGTTGGTGATTCAAATCAAGAAATTTCAAAATGTATTGTCTGAAAATCATCCAACAATTGTTGGAAAGGGAGTGCCTAGGATATGCAAAAAATTATATGCTGACTAGGGGAGCACGGCATACATCTCCATAACATATACTAGAAAACAGGTAAAAGGTGCTTATGCCAGCTCACCCATATAATGTCAGCAAGCGGATCAAACAGTGGCACTCCCCTAAAAGACATGCCAGCCGGAGGCTAACGCGTTTTGGGCGTAAAAACACCTTTAATCATAACACCAAATACATATAAAAACATCCTTTATATACATTTAGTATACAAGTATACAAGTATATAAGGGACGATTTGCCCTTACCCATTGTAGCATGGTATCACTCACTGCGCATGTCCGTGACGTGTTTCCGGATTGCCTGCAGATTACCGGAAGTGTCTTGGCGTGCCGGCGAAACGGGACACAGGTAAGTTTAATCACTACTTGTATACTAAATGTATATAAAGGATGTTTTTATATGTATTTGGTGTTATGATTAAGGGTGTTTTTACGCCCGAAACGCGTTAGCCTCCGGCTGGCATGTCTTTTAGGGGAGTGCCACTGTTTGGATATGCGATAGGTTTTACTTTGCAAAGCCAATAAAAATTTTTGGGAATTTTAACGGATTGCCCAGTTTTCCTGTATCAACCTCTTCTTTCTCCGTGGACATTGGCCCTATACCTGTGGATACCTGCGAGCAGGAATTTAGACATGTACTGTGGCGGTCTTTCTGCATAACCATAGTGAAATAGAGTAAATGTAATCACAATTTCACTATGGTTATTCCTTTTTCAACTACGGATACATAGTAGCTCTGTATGGTGTCCTCAGTGACCAACAAAATGGTGATTCAGTGGGCTAGAGTCTAAAATCCCCCTCCCCCTCTTTTTGAACACAGACAACGGGTGGGGGAGGTGTGTGAGGTCACCACCAGACTAGCTCACATTTATAGCACAGCCGCATTACATCCTGTTTGTACGTGAGCCAAACTTTTTTTTGGGGATGTGCTAAGAGTGTGAAATATTGAAAATTATTATGCATTTTTTAATATTTACCACAAATTGAATTAAAGAAAAAATATACTAAAAATTTCGACAAAAATGAATACACAATATTTCATCAATAAAATTAAATATTGATGACAGAATCCTTTTAATTATTGTTAGCAGCACTTAGTGACAATACATTTTTTATTTTTTTTAAAGGTTCATGAAACGTTTAATATATTAATTATGGTTTTTCTTTTTTTTTGTCTTTTCAGGTACATGCCCACCCAGAGCTCTGGGATAAGAGGAACCCTGGGTACAGCAACCAGATCCGGAAAAACAACTATGGATATAAATCTGCTTGGTGCCGTACCTGGGGGACTGGAGTTAAAATGTTGCCAAAAAGCAGGGGCTTATCTATACGTTAATTTTAATTTTATCTTTTATTACAATGTTTTATTACAGCTGATTTCTATTTTTCCAGTGGCCTTCCTACATTCCTTGGCTCCAGAGGCCTTCACTCCAAAATATGAAACCCTGTCAGTTCAAAAAGGTGACATCAGTGCTGTGGCCACATAGTGTGCGGTCGCAGCACTAACATCACCTTTCTGAACTGACAGCGTGTCACGTTTTGAAGAAATGTTCACTGGAACCAAGGAATGCTGCAAGGCCACTGGAAAAATGGAAGTCACTTTTCAATTGGCTATAAATTTAACCATGTCTATTTTTTTTTCCTCCCCAGTTGACAATCTGAAGAACTGTTGGAAGAGTGTGAGTGACCACTTCCAGAAGTGGTACCATGAAGGTGAACTGGAAAGATCAGAAGAGCAAGGCTGGTGGTTCCCGCTGAGTATGATGAAAATAAGCTGAGGGAGAGTGACCCCATGCCCTTCACAGCTACTTCAGTCACCCAGGAAGTAGTGGGGGACTGAAAAGATCTAGCAAGACGTTCAGGGATGTGCCTATTGTCTGAAGAGGAGCCAGTCAGGGCAACAGCGGTACCCTCAGCAGCAGTGCCCACAATATCGGTAGCTGCTGCTATCCCATACTCCTCCCCCACATTGTGTCCCGGTCCCCCTCCCCCCACACACACACCTCTTCCAATGTAGGGGTGAGTCAGAGGACCTGCCATACAAGGGACAGAGACTTGTTGACCATACATGAAGCTCTGTCCTTTATACGCCGGATTGCCAGTAACGATTATCTTGACCACTTCAGCTATAACATAACCACTGCTGCCGTCTGCTGACTGTCAGGATTCCTACAAAGCATTTTGCCACAATGGGATGTCAGTCTTTGATTCACTCTGGCCCCTGATGGCGATCAGTCTGTTCATGTCCAGCATACGGTGGATGGCAGGCATGCCTCCTGTCCCTCTTCCACCAGTCTTAAGGGAGACATCCTCCCTCTTCACTGCCCACTCTTCCACCACCTTCTCCAACACAATACACACCCACTGCTTGGGCACCTAAGTATCCAGCCTATTATCATCAATACCCCAGCAGTGGGTACCACTACCCCACCCTACCTCCAACCAGCTCCACTTTCCTCTCCCTTGACCTTTCCTCGCTGTTTGATCAAGAACTTTAATTTTATTTTATTGTTAGTCTATCTGGGTAATTTCAGACTCTCTTTATAAATAGTTAATTTTATTATTTTTTTATTTACAATTTTATTTTTTCAGTCTTATTTAAAGCTGGGAAGGTTAGGATGATGGGTGGAATGGGGTAGTAGGTTTTGGGAATTTTTACATCTGTTACAATTTATTTTAATAAATTATTTTTTTGTTAAAATTATATCTTGTCTCGTCATAGTTACTAATAGATTATATAAGTGTAGAGTGACATACACATTTTTCTATACCTATCTGCTGATGCCTGTCCTGTAATAACATTAATATGTTTCCTTCATTTACTAATCATTACATGTCTCTAACTATCAAATACAAATATATATCTAGAACTATATTTATATACAAACACATTCTGGTTTATAGATATTATTAAAATATATACAGTAGGTGCATAGCTTTATTAACTATCTCCCTAAAGCCGGCAGCATGTATGCAATCTCAAACCATGACCCTCCACCACCATGCTTGATTGTAGACAAGACACACTTGTCTTTTTACTCCTAACCTGGTTGTTGCCCAACATGCTTGATATCATCTGAACTAAATAAGTTATCTTGGTCACATAAGACCACAGGACATGGTTCCAGTAATCCATGTCCTTAGTCTGCTTGTCTTCAGCAAAGTGTTTGCAGGCTTTCTTGTGCATCATCTTTAGAAGAGACTTACTTCTGGGACGACAGCCATGCAGCCCAATTTGATGCAGTGTGGGCCTTATGGTCTGAGCACTGATAAGCCAGCCTCCCACCCCTTAAACCTCTGCAGCAATGCTGGCAGCACTCATACATCTATTTTGAAAAGACAATCGATGGATTTGATGCTGAGCACATGCACTCAACTTCTGTGGGTCGACCATGGCGGGGTCTGTTCTGAGTGGAACTGGCCTTGTTAAACCACTGTATGGTCTTGGCCAGTATGCTGCAGCTCAGTTTCACGGTGTTTGCAATTATCTTATAGCCTAGGTCATCTATATGTAGAACAATAGTTGTTTATTTCAGACCCTTAGACAGTTCTTTGCCATAAGGTGCCATGTTGATCTTCCAGTAACCAGTATGAGTCAGCAACAAGAAGTTTTAAGAAGACAGGATCCAGCAGATTACAAAAAGTATAAAAACATTATTAATCCATAGCACCCAAAATAACAGGCAATGTTGTACTCCTCAGACATAGATGAGGTGGATTATCACAATGAGGTAGTTATTATGGGTGACTTCCACTACCCAGGCATAGATTATTCTCATAAAGGAAACAGGTTTTTGTCAATAACCTTTGCCAATTGGTGCAGGAACCAACTAGAGGAAAGTCCATTTTGGACTTAATATTGACCAACAGACCTGACAAAGTAACAGAGGCTCAGATTAGTGGTCACCGAGGAAATAGTGACCACAATATAACAAATGTCAAATTATCCTTCAATGGAGTGTTTTGTCGGGGAGCCACAATAACACTGAACTTCATTAAGGCTAATTTCAATCTGCTTAGAGAGACCCTAAACTGCAAGGTCTTCAAAAATAACAGAACAGATAATAAATGGGAGATTTAAAAAAAAAAAAAAAAAAACATCTTAAGCGCCCACTGTGAGAAGTACATATCTCACATAAAAAAATAAAAAAATATCTAAAATAATGATAAACACAGAAAAGCTGGATACAGAAAGATAGATTGCCAGAGAGAGTAAAACTCCCAAATATTTTTTTAACTATATAAATAGTAAAAAGATTAAAACTGTAAATGTTGGACCTCTGAAAAGTAGTAAGGGAGATATTGTAGCGGGTGCTCAGAAGAAAGCAAATCAATTAAACATTTTTTTCTTCACTGTATTTACCGAGGATAGGCTGAGGGATGAGGTAAGCTCCACCTTAAATGTTTCTTATCTAACAAAGGAACTCGAACCCCATTAAAGTTATAGGGAGATGATGTTCAGGTTAATTTTTATACCTGTATAGGTGAAGAGAAGCTGAAATTAGCATCCATAACAGTAAGCTGGATACGTGGAACAACTTAGTGAAGAAAATTTGGCCCTATGTGTGACAGAAAAAAATTGAGAAGCTAAAATACTTCATTCCTTTCAATGGCTAACTGAAAAGATGAGGACACCTTGCAAGCATCGGCGTAGCTATAGAAGATGCAGCGGTAGCAGCTGCTACGGGGCCCTGCATCCTGAGGGGGCCCAAAAGCCCCTCTGGCACATAAGAAGACACCGGTATTGGAAATGGCACATGGTAACAGGCAGGAGCCCCATTTCACATTTTGCACCAGCACCCAAGAACTTGAACTTATGCCTCTGCAGGCTGGACGAGATTAGATGGCAGTACCATTGATGACAGCGAGAACATGCCAATGGGGAACATGGAGGTTCCGGTTTGACTAGATTAGACAGCAGTACCATTGGTGGCAGCAAGAACATGCCAGTGTGGAGCATGGAGGTTCCGGTTCTAGAAGATTAGGCGGCAGTACCATTGGTGGCAGAGAGAACATGGCAATGGGGAAGATGGAGGTTCAGCTGGCAGGGGCGTAGTTATAGAGAGGGGCAGCGGTAGAAGCCGCTAAAGGGCCCTGCATCCAGAGGGCTCCCAAAAGCTCCTTTGTTACATAAGAAGACACCGGTATTGGAAATGGCACATGGTAACTGGCAGGAGCCCCATTTCACTTTTTGCACCAGAGCCCAAGAACTTCAAATTACACCTCTGCTTGCAAGCTTTGTACATGTAATATATGTGGTGGCAGCAAGAACATCCCAACGGCCCAACGGGGAACATGGAGGTTCAACTTGTAGGGGTGTTTTTGATGTTTTTGGACTTAGTCTGGATCCATTCAACTTCTGGGTGTCCAAACTGGATGAATGGCCATAGAAATTTTATCCTGCCCAGCAGCCGTTATCTCAGAACGCACATTCAGCACAGCTGGTGGGGTGATAACTGACAAACGTATCCATCTTTCACCTGACAATGTAGATCGTTTGACAGTCTTAGCTCAGACTTCTGGCGTCCGCACCCTGCTTCGGCACGAATGGCAGCGTTGCAGCGTGATCTGGGCCTCCCCGTCAACCGTCTGATATATGATTTGGCAACACACTGGAATTCCACCATCCACATGCTTCAGCGATTGTGGCAGCAGCGTAATGCCTTTAAGCAGTATGAAATGTCTCATGGCCTGACTAGCAGTGGTGCGGACCTCGGGGTGTTGACACATAGAGAGGGGAGACAGGTTAAGGATCTCTGCACCATCCTTGGCAGTTTTGAAGAGACCACCAAAATGGTCAGTCGGGACGATGCCCTTGTCAGCATGACCGTTCTGGTTAAATTTTTACTGGAACAAGCACTAGGCACTCTGTGGCAGCAGGTCCCAGCAGTGATGGAGGAGGAGGAAAAGAAGAAGGAGGAGGAGGTGGACACAGAGCCTTACTCACCAGAGGATATTGAAGGCCCAACTGTGTCGCAATTGTATAGGTCTTCTTTAGGCAGTGGTTCTAGTCGAGGGCGGGTGCAGGACTGCAGTTCAGCTCACAGAGTAGAGCGCATGAGGCTAGCCAGGGCTCTGGTGATGGTCTGGATGAGGAAGTGGAGAAGGATGAGGAGGCAGGGGTGGACACCACCGGTACTGATTACCCTTCAGTGGTAAGAGGCTGGCACAGATTACACGAGCAAGAGGAGAAGGAGGAAGAAGAGCAAGATCCCGTTAGTGCCCCTCAACCCCGAGGCTTGGGAGTTCCGGGCAGCATCTCACACATGAGTGATTGGATACTACATTACCTGCAACATGATCCACGCATCAAGACAATAAAAATAAACAGTGATTACTGGGTGGCCACCCTACTTGATCCACTTTACAAGACAAAAGTGAGCAATTTCCTTCTCCCACAGAAATTGACAGTAGAATGCAGGAATTTGAGACAGTGCTCATTGACCAACTCGAGACATCTTTTGCGTCTTCACATTCTAATGTCATGGTGGAATAACGTCAGCAATGCAGCAGCATTAGAATGGCAAATAGCCGCAGCAGGCAGTGTGGCAAAACCCAACTGGGTGACATTTGGCAATCAATTTTTACCACCTCACCAACGCCTGAGACCGCCTTAAGACCATGGCCCATGACTACCTGCAGCTCAACATTGATGTTTTTGTACTTAGCCTGGACCCATTCAAATTTTGGGTGTCTAAACTGGATGAATGGTCTGAGCTTGCTCAACACGCCACAGAAGTTTTATCCTGCCCAGTAGCCAGCGTTTTCTCGGAACGCACATTCAACACAGCTGGCGAGGTGATAACTGACAAACGTATCCATCTTTCCCTTGACAATGTTGATCATTTGACATTTATTAAAATCAATCAAGCGTGGATCTCTGACCATTTTGTTACCCCGGTTGCCGATGTCACTGACTAGTAGGATGTCTGTGGCATGTCTTCTTGACAATGTGAAATACATATTTAAACTACAATACATCTCATGTCTGTAGTTCCTGTGCCTGTTGCTTCCACAAATCATATTCTACTGTTGCCAACAGCTAGATTTACAAGTCTTAAGGCTGAATTTATTTTGAAATATACACCTGTATGACCTTGATGTGCACTGCATACACCTCTTACTCCTTCTCCTTGTAGCCTTCCAAATTTTTTTTATTTTTTTAAATGCCTCCACCTTTACTATCACCAAATGTACTAAATCCTGTTATCCTAAACCTTTATGTTTCCCATTGGCATTTTTTCGCTGCCACCAATGGTATTGCCACCTAATCTTGTTGAACCGGAATCTCCATGTTCCCCACTGCCATGTTCTCGCTGCCACCAATGGTACTGCCGTCTAATCTAGTCCACTGCACCTTCTATAGCTATGCAAACCGTCCTCATCTTTTTAGTTAGCCATTGAAAGGAATGAAGTATTTTAGCCTCTCAATTTTTTTCTGTCACTCTTAGAGCCAAATTTTCTTTACTAAGCTGTTCTACATATCCAGTTTACTCTTATGGATCATAATCACAGCTTCTCCTCACCTGAAAGGTTCCTCATTGGCATGTTCTCGCTGCCACCAATGGTACAGTGGTCTAATCTAGGGGGGCCCAGAACCTCCATTTTCCCCCACTGCCATTTTTTTCTGCCCCCAATGGTATGTCCCCTAATTTTGTCGAGCCAAAACCTTAGTTCCCCCATTGGCATTTTCCCGCTCCCACCAATGGTACGCTGTCTAATCTAGCTGCAAGAAAAAGTTCAAGTTCTTGGGCCCTGGTACAATAAGTGAAATGAGTTCCCCTCCACTCCCGTTACCATGTGCCATCTCCAATACCGCTGTCTTCTTATGTGTCAAAGGGGCTTTTGGGCCCCCTCAGGATGCAGGGCCCCATAGCGGCTGCTAACACTGCACCCCTTTAACTACACCCCTCCAGCAAACCCCCTTTTTTCCCCTCTTTTGGGGTTTTCTTGCTGCCACCACTAATAATATTACAAAGCTTGCAAGCAGAAGTATAAGTTCAAGTTCTGGGGCCCTGGTGCAAGAAGTGAAATGGGGCACCTGCCAGTTACCATGTGCCACAACCTCACACAGTCACACTCCAAACTCCACTATGGGGAAGACCAAAGAGCTGTCGAAGGATACCAGGAACAAAATTGTAGCCCTGCACCAGGCTGGGAAGACTGAATCTGAAAAGGGAAGCATCTTGGTGGAAGAAATAATAGGTTGAGCGATTTTTTCGACAAATTTGAAATCGGCAAATTTTTTTGGTGACAAATTTTTCCCGATCATGCGAAAAATTAAAGGGTTTTAAAATCTGGCACATCTATTAAGATCGCCCCTTTTTTCGGCGCTTCCTTAATTTTGGGGGCCAGCAAACGGGATTACAGAATAGAGGGGGGAAATGTTGTGCGACTCTGACGGGTTGTATTTTTTCGATTGGCGGGAAAAAAATCACATGACCTGTTTTAATAGAACCTTTTCCTGTTTCAGCCCCAGTGTCTCTCAGTCTCATAGGGAGGGGCCTGCGCTCTGCCTTGTCCAAACAGCTCAGCAAAATTTAGTCTTTTTGCACAGAGAACCTTACTTTTACTTTGACCTTAAATTTAGTTAGATTAGAATTTGAAAATTTTATGTAGTTAGCAAAAAATTTTAAAGCAGCATCTACCCTGAAAATTCCGGCGGTGGGAGTGGGGGGGGGGGCCCGCGGGCAAACACGACAAACTCTATTATAAAAAAATGGGTAAAATTCACCAAGACTTAGTGTAACTTGTAGTGGAATATCTTTATTTTTAACAGTTTTCTATTGAAATATTTCTGGGTATTGGGCGCCTGAAAATTATATTGGATAAACATCATTTCTAGTAACTGCAGGTCTTTTGTTAGCTGCAAAACTCCACTTTTATTATCTATACTTTTTAGATAGGTGTTCAATTTTCCCTTAAACCGTGACTTTGATTTTTCCACTTGCACTTAAATTACAAACCCGCAATTTGTATCAAACACAGTTTTTTTTTTGCCAAAAAAAACCTGTATCGTACGAAAAAAAAACCCGGTTCGTGTTTTTTACTTTTGCGCACCCAGCATGTTATTGACGCGCTTTACGTAAAACTTAAAAGCAATTTAAAATTACCAAGGGAATTTAAAGGGGAAAAAATACCCTTTATTATATCAAAAAAATAACAGTTAGGTTTTTTGCTTTTTGGCACCCCGCCCCTGTTCATTGAGCAGACTAGTTTAAAAATTTTAAAAAAGCAATTCTATATTCACCACAGGTGAATTGAAAGGTGCAAAAAAACCCTTTATTATATCAAAACCTAACAGTTAGTGTTTTTTTTACTTTTTTCGCACCCAGCACTGTTTTTTGCCAGCATCTACGTAAATCTTAAAACAGCAATTCTTTATTCCCACAGGTAATTGAAAAGGGCAAAAAATACCCTTTATTATTCAAAAACATAACAGTTATGTTTTTTTTACTTTTGCGCACCCAGATGTTCATGAGCGCATCTACGTAAATCTTAAAACAGCAATTCATATTCACCCCAGGTGAATTGAAAGGTGCAAAAAATACCCTTTATTATATCAAAACTAACGTTACGTGTTTTTTTTCTTTTTCCACCCAACTTTCATTGCGCAGCTCTACTAAATTTAAAACAGCAAAATTTTATATTCAAGACAGGTGAAATTTAAAGGTAAAAAAAAAAAAATTAAAAAAAAAAAACGGGATTTTGGAAGAAAAAGACCAGAAAAAAAAAAAAAAAAAAAAAAAAAAAAAAAGGTAATTAAAGGGGCAAAAAATACCGTTTATTATTCAAAACATAACAGTTTCGTGTTTTTTGACTTTTTCGCACCAGACTGTTCATTGACGCAGCTTTACGTAAAATTTTAAACAGCAAATTTTATATTTACCCCAGGGTGAAATTTAAAGGTGCAAAAAATACCGTTTATTATATCAAAACATAACAGTTAGTGTTTTTTTACTTTTTTCGCCCCCAGCCTTTCATTGAGCAGCCTCTACGTAAAAACTTAAAACAGCAATTCTATATTAAAGGTGAAATTTAAAAGGGCAAAAAAACCGTTTAAATTTTATCAAAAAATAAAGTTTCGGTTTTTTTTCTTTTGGCCCCACCCCTGTTCATTGAGCAGCATCTCGTAAATCTTAAAACGCAATTCTATATTCAAACAGGTGAATTGAAAGGTGCAAAAAATACCGTTTTATTTTATCAAAACAAACAGTTACTGTTTTTTTTTTTTGCGCCCCAGCCTGTTATTGGCAGCATCTCGTAAAAACTTAAAACAGCAAATTTTATATTCCCAAAAAGGGG
>JAODAL010035786.1:0-42526 GCA_025379985.1 Phyllomedusa bahiana
GTTGCACAAACACATATGAAAATGACTTGTTTTTGCAAGATCTTTAACATAGCTATTCAACCCCTTTGAGACAACCCATTTAATACAATTAAAAAAGAGAAACAAAGCCATGGTGGGATTCCTCCTATTTTAAAAATGTGTTTTCTGAATTAAAGTACTAAAAAACTTGCATGTACAAAAATAGCTGTTAAAAAAATTCCTCTGAATTGTACAAGGGAGGTACAGGGAAAACTTGGGACCGATGTAGGTTATTTAGAGGGACATTGGAGTATGGAGCACGGACAGAGAACAAAGTACAGAGCCCAAATTTCCTCCAGCACGTTGAGTAAAATGAGAAAAGAATGGCAAGATAAAGGGCCACCGGGGTGTAACAGGAGCTTTAAAACCCCCAGTATTTCCAAGTGAAGCTCAATTGGTCCACACTCCTACGGAGGGGCAAGCGCTACCCAGGTCTTGACTGTTTTACGGGAGGAAGGCTGGATTTTCTCACACTTCCGCTTCCGCACTCTGCTTCAGCATGACAGTTTTCGTTGCTGCGTCATCAGGGCATTTTAACCTGCCTGTTAATAGATGACGGACGCCAGCCTGGGCTCTCACCGCACCCACTGTAACTCCGGCCCTGGGTTATGCTGTGGCCCAGGACAGGTATAGTCAATGTCCAGTGAAACTAAAATGGTGGTTGAAAGACTCCTTTTTCCGGCACTTTTTAATCGGGGTTATGCAGGTTTGGGGCTCATGCTGTGGCCTAGGACAGGTATAGTCAATGTCCAGTAAAAACTAAAATGGGGGGTTGAAAGACTCCTTTTCCGGCACTTTTTAAATCTGGGGGTTATGCAGGTTTGGGGTCATGCTTTTGGCCCAGGCAAGTATAGTCATAGTCCAGTGAAACTAAAAGGGTGGTTGAAAGACTCCTTTTTCCGGCACTTTTTAAATGTGGGGGTCATGCGGGTTTGGGGCTCATGCTGTGTTCCAGGACAGGGATATTCAATGTCCAGTTCGAGTAAAATGATGGTTCATTTTCATACTGCCTTCTGGCACTATTTAATTTGTGGGTGATGCAGGTTTAAGGGTCATGCTGTGGTACAAGACAGGGATAGTGATGGTGTTTTTGACTTTTTTTCTGTGGCTTTTATGCCAAAGTGTTGTCCCTAAGATGTAGAGGTATCCATTTGATGTTGTGGCTGTTAATTCCAGCTTCTCCAGCCCTGTTTGGGTGTAAGAATGAAGGAGTTGTTGCTCTCCCATAGACTTTAATGGTCATAGGAGATGTTTCGACTATCAACAAATCGAAAACCTTATCGATGGTGGCCGACTATCGACTATCGATCGATGTCGATAGCCAACGTAATCGCTCAACACTAATTAGCACAGCTGGATGCAACAGGAGACCCCATCGAGGTCCCCTGTTTCTGCCAATAAAAATCTGTTCCAAATTTGAAATGATTTTTAGTGAACATAATCTCAAGATGGTTCATAAGGAATACCATTTTGTTATTTGTTAATTTACAAATAAACTTGCATTAGTTTTTCTTTAATTACTTGCATACCTTCCTGTGTTGGAATGTTAGTATACAGGCATTTAATATCAAAGGTACATAAATAAGTAGCCTGAATCACATCAATGTCCTGAATTTGTTCCAAAAAATCATTGGCATTTTTTAGGTATCTCGGTAGCTTTTTAACTATGTTTTGTAAATAACCATCAACATATGATGCAAGGGGTTGAAATACTGATCCCCGATAGAGCGTCCCAATCGGTCAGTAAGTGAGTTATGTATTTTCGGGACAAGATACAACAGGGGTGTTCGGGGGGTGATCTACAGTTAAAGCTTATCTTATTGTTTTACCAATAATCCCATTTTCCTCAGATTCTAATAAATATTTATTGATCTCTACTTTAATATCTTTTATTAGATCTCTACTTGTTTTCAGATATACATCCTCATCACTCAGTTGTTTGTTAGCGTCTTGTATATATTTAACCTTATCCATAATTACCATTTGTTTTCCATATCATTATTGGATAATAGCTGCACCCAGTCTATGTCCTTTAGTGCAACTCTCAATAAGGGGAAAATTACCTATATAAAATGAAATGATTTTGCCCCCCTCCGTCCGGTCTGTGATTGTTTTTTTCCAGTTTAGAATAAGACAAATTATATCGTGGTCACTGTTAAACAAGGTTTTCAGTGACTGCTCCAATAACTTCTGCTTTGTTAGAAATTACCAGATCCAACAGAGAATCACTTTTAGTGGAATCTTCAACAGAGTGGCTCATAAAATTATCCTGTAGTGCACAGGTGTCAAACTGCGGCCCTCCAGCTGTTGGGAAACTACAACTCCCATCATGCATTTGTATTATCTATAACCGTGGGCATCATGGGAGTTGTAGTTTCCCAACAGCTGGAGGGCCGCAGTTTGACACCCCTGCTGTAGTGGATTGAAGACCTTTCCCCCCTTAGTGGTAGGAGCAGAACCATGACCCCAGTCAATATCTGGGTAATTAAAGTCACTCATTATCACCACTGTTCCTGCCTGTGCTGCCTGCCCCCTTTGTTTATGCAGCTGATCCTCTATGTCCTTGGTGATGTTGATGATCTATAAATTAAACGGAAAATAATTTGGTCGATGTCAACTCCAATTGTATTTATACCCAGAAGGTTTCTACATATTCATCTTCTCCACATGCTATTGCCTCTTTCATCACTTGCTTCATATCATTCCTTACATACAGACACTTCTTCCTCCCTTATTTGCCCTGTTCTTTCGTAAATAGAGTAAAACCTTGACTCCTAATCATGCAAGAAGTCCAGACATCTCTCAGCAACACCAACTACATCCATCTCGTTCTCTAAAACTAGCACCTCAAGCACCCCCATTTTGCTTGATAGACTTCTGGCATTTGTGAACAGACACTTTAAATTCCCTTTCAGTTTTACACATTCAATAGATGTTATAGGATTACATGAGATATTGTGGGCACCTGTATCTTCAATGGCTATTTGTAACACATTCATCTCCTTTTCCACAGGTCTAATCCACTGCCCACAGTCCATTTCTTCACCTGCTGATATAGTCTGCCCCATCTCTTACCTATCTACCCCTGCATTTTCTAGAGAGTCCTCTCTCTTCAACCCTAGTTTAAATACTTCCACACCCCTTCTAGAATTATCTCCCTCAGCACAGCAAACTCCCTTCCATTCAGGTGCAATTTATTTGTGGAAACAGATTTTACTCCACTGAAAATCAGTCCTGTGCTTTAAGAACCCAAACACTTATATCCTACACCAAGACTTCCGCCATGCATTTAACTCCCTGAGCTCCCGCTATCTATCCTGTGTTGCGCATGGCATAAGCCATATTCTGGAGAATACATCCTTGGAGGTCCTTCCCTTCAGCTTGGAGTCAAGTTCTTGAAAGTTATTCTTTAGTATCTACCTACCATGCATTCTGTCATTGGTTCCAACATGGACCACAACAGCTGGCTCATCACCAGCCCCTCCCAGTAATTTATCCACCTGCTCCACCAAATGCCAAAGTCTAGCACCAGAGACACAGCAAACCATTTGGTGAGGCAGTCTTGACGGCAAATTATTCTGTCTTCCTAATATTATTGTTAGAATCCCCTATAACCACCAACTGTCTTTTCAACCCTGCATTACCATACTCCTGAATAATATTTGGGCTGCTCTCCCAGCTGCAATCAAGAGCAGTATCCACTAGGGTTGCCATTTCTGAAACTAATGCCCTAGCATTATCACCTAACTTGGCAATTTTTCTAGCAAGCTCAGGAACAGAAGTGGCCTTCCCTTTTCTGGCACCCATAGGACTTAACCTAACTTTATTAACCCAGTCACATGGCTCATCATTCTTATTTATTACTTCACCCCTAACATTTAGTCCACTAATTGCTTGCTCAGTGAGAAGCAAAACTCCTCTCCTAATTGTCAATCACCCTCAGTGTTGCATTCCGCTCCTGCATATCTTTAATGTGGGCTTCTAGATTAGCAACATGCTCACATCTGTTACAATGGAATTCACCCTGGACCTTCTAATCCAGTAGTGCATACATATGGCAGAGTGTGCACTGAAGAAAATTGCCAGTCATGCTGTCCATTACCCAGTTATACAGCAATGAAGATTTAAAAAATGTGGTTGTTTACTTACCGGTTTTTCATTCCTGTTTGTAACTCTGGTTTGTTAACTCCACTCCATTTAGCACTCAGTGAAAGAAGCTCAGTCTGAGCATGCTCAGAAGAGTCAGTGGAATTTAATCACCTGACACCAGTTAAATCCTGTCCTAATCAGGTGAACAGCAGAAACAGAAAATGGTATTTAAACTCTGTCAGTAGTTCTAGCACAAGTTGCCAGAGAAAAGATGTTTCTTCATGAAACTTTATGATAAACAGCAATAATATAAAATATACGCATTAGATCATATATCTAGAACTAAAACTTCAAGCAGAAGTGTGCACACAAAAACAGTGTTAAAAATAGATAAATGGGTTAAATAAGTTTGTAATGTTCCACCTGTCAGAAATATATTTAGTAATCTTCTCAAATGTTCATTATTTTTGCTATGTCTTTGGAGTGTAATGACTATCTCTATATAAGTTGCCATTTAGGGTAAAAATTGAGTACAGACAGGATAGGAGCAGTGTAAAACCTATAAACTTAAATAGTTAATGCAGCTGAAAAAAGACAAATGCCCATCAAGTTCAACCAAGGGTGTGGGAGATGTGAAGGACGGAAAAGGTGTAGAGGGAATTGTTAGCTTAGTTTCCCCCTACTGTTGCAGACTTTGGTTCTTGCCTTGTGGATTACAATGTGCCCTAAATGAATATTTAATTCCTGATCCCAATATTGCTGTCAGACTGGATCTAGACATTTTAAACAACTACATAAGTAATAATATTATTTTGTAGTAAGAAGTTTTCTAAGCTTTCCTCGAAGTCCTCATCTGTTCTTGCTGTGACCTGTAGAGGTTATTACACAGGTTCACAGTTCTCATGGTAAAGAAGGCAAAAAATTACAATTTTCTTGTATCTAAATGGGCTATGTCAACCTTTGGGCCCCATGGCAGTTGCTACAGCTGCCATGACTTCTATGTTTCTGGTGAGGCATCTTTTACATAAGGAAACACAAATATTTAAAATTTTAAATAGTAGGTGGAATATTCCTTTACATATTTTGCCGTGTGGCCCAGAAGCAGTGACTCTGCTTTAGGTATTTATTTAAATGGCTTATTAACTAGCTAGAACTTTTATTATCCTGGAATGAACAAGCCACCACAGGGTTTCTTAATAACTAGTTGTTCTCTAAATACTGCATATATATAGTTATATAGTTAGTACAATGACAAACAAAAGGGTAACAATGTTTTCAACTTTTGAATTTCAGGCTCCATATCTCACCATCCACTATACCTTGTAACGTGAGATTACAATCATTTTATAGACAATCATTTTTGCTATATCATTCATAAATTTGATTTGCAACTATTTAACATATGCTTAGTTATGCAGATTCTTACTATCAATCACAAATGATGCATCACTAAGAAAAGATACAAACAGTCCTATCTTTGTGGAGAACCCTGCCATACACTGTAGTGGCCACACCAGGCCGCTATCCACTCTGTACAACCTTTGCCCCATGGTTTTCATTTTGGGGTTCATACTTTTAATACTCCTCCACTAAGGTAGGACTGTTTTTATCTTTTCTTAGTAACGCACCATTTGAGATTCTTTTGTCATATACTTGGGTCTCGGTTGGTTTATTATAAAGTGAGCGCTCCTATCAATACTGTTTGTCCTGGTGGTGCTATTCATAGAACAGAATGGATGTGTTATTTTTGGTTGTTACCTGTGATATTTGTATATTGGCATCTCTTTCTTACAGGACTAGGTTGTCATAAACGCATTTGCATTCTGTGATATACTCTTCAGTGTTGTACATCATTTGTGTTTGTGATTTTTAAGTGCCAAAAGCTTTTTTGATTACATTATCGAGAGGTTATTTAACCCTTTCTCAGTTTCTCCTGTGCACATTGGATGCAGGAGCATCCTTGATACACCCCTGGGTCTGTTAATACCCCTTAATTGTCCTCTGATGTGATCAGTTATTGGGGTGGACTAGTAGTGATTTTTTCTATAGGGTTAGGTTCCTGACAGAGACGCCCTTATTAGGGCGAATACCCCGTTTTTGTAGATGAGGGCATCTTTAGATCCTGATAGGGTCTATTAGGGTTAGGATACCTGTCTTACCTATTAGTTGACCCCCTAAAACTACTAGGTGTATTCCTGTGGTGACAATTGGGACTATACCCACTTTTTGTCTATATGTATATTCTTTATTGTATTATTTAATAATGGTTAAGTTTTAAGACTAGTGTTGAGCAATTACGTTGGCTATCGACATCGGGCGATAGTCGATAGTCGGCCACCATCGATAAGGTTTTTCGATAGTCGATCATCTCCGATGACCATTAAAGTCTATGGGAGATCAACAACACCTTCATTCTTACACCCAAACAGGGCTGGAGAAGCTGGAATTAACAGCCACAACAGTCAAATGGATACCGGCTACATCTTAGGCACAACACTTAGGCTATAAAAGCCACAGAAAAAAAGTCACACACCATTCACTATCCCTGTCTTGTACCACAGCATGACCCTTAAACCTGCATCACCCACAAATTAAAAAGTGCCAGAAGGCAGTAGTATTTGAACCACCATTTTAGTTGAACTGGACATTGACAAACCCTGTCCTGGACCGCAGCATGACCCTTAAACCTGTCTGACCCACAGATTAAAAAGTGCCAGAAAAAGGAGTCTTTCAACCACCATTTTAGTTTCACTGGACATTGACTAGAACTGTCCTGGACCGCAGTATGACCATTAAACCTGTCTGACCCCCAGATTAAAAAGTGCCGGAAAAGGGAGTCTTTCAACCACCATTTTAGTTGAACTGGACATTGACTATACCTGTTCTGTGCCACAGCATGACCCAGGGCCAGAGTTACAGTGGGTGCGGTGAGAGCCCAGGCTGGCGTCTGTCATCTATTAACATGCAGGTTAAAATGCCCTGATGAAGCAGCAACGAAAACTGTCGTGCTGAAGCAGAGTGCGGAAGCGGAAGTGTGAGAACTCCAGCCTTCCTCAGTACACAGTCAAGACCTGGGTAGCGCTTGCCCCTCCGTATGAGTGCGGACCAATTGAGCTTTACTTGGAAATGCTGGTGGTTAACGCTCCTGTTACACCCAGGTGCCCTTTTTCTTGGCATTCTTTTTCTCATTTTACTCAACGTGCTGGAGGAAATGGTCTCTGTACTTTGTTCTCTGTCCGTGCTCCATACTCCATGTCCTCTGAATAACCTACATCTGGTCAAGTTTTCCTGTACCTCCCTAGTACAATTCAGAGGAATTTTTTTAACAGCTATTTTGTACATGCAAGTTTTTTAGTAGTTTAATTCTAGAAAACACATTTTTAAAATAGGATGGAATCCCACCATGTCTTTGTTTCTCTTTTTTTTTTAATTATATTAAATGGGTTGTCTCAATACAGGGATTGATAGCTATGTTAAAGATCTTGCAAAAACAAGTCATTTTGCAATATGTGTCCATTACCGTGTCCTACCTATTCCTGTTTCTGACAGCACCATCACCCTTGAGCCACTCTTGACAATTGTGAAGAACAAATGTCTGTTAGAAACAACATTTTTTAGAATAGGACCTGTAGTATAGCTGCATATCACAGCAAAATGCCCCCAAAAATTCAAAACATGACCCATGAGCCACTTTGGACAATTGTGAAGAACAAATGTCTATTAGAAACAACATTTTTTTTATAATAGGACCTGTAGTATAGCTGCATGTCACAGCAAAATGCCCCCAAAAATTCAAAGCATGACCCTTGAGCCACTTTTGACAATTGTGAAGAATAGTGTTGAGCGATTGCGTTGGCTATCGAGATCGATCGATAGTCGATAGTCGGCCGCTATCGATAAGGTTTTTCGATAGTGAGCATCGATTATGCGCGATGACCATTAAATACTATGGTAGAGCAACAACACCTTCATTATTACACCCAAACAAGGCTGGAGAAGCTGAAATTAACATCCACAACAGTCACAAATGGATAAGTGCTACATCTTAGGCAACACACTTAGGTTATAAAAAGTCACAGAAAAAAAGTCACAGACCATTTACTACCCCTGTCTTGTACCAAAACCTGCCCCTTTAAACCCGCATCACCCACAAATTAAAAAGTGCCAGAAGGCAGTATGATTTGAACCTTTCATGTTAATTAAAAACTGGACATTGAATACCCCTGTCCGGGGCCACAGCATGAGCCCCAAAACCTGCATGACCCCCACTTTTAAAAAGTCCCGGAAAAAGGAGTCTTTCAACCACCATTTTAGTTGAACTGGACATTGACTATACCTGTCCTGGGCCACAGCATGAGCCCCAAACCTGCATGACCCCCACATTTAAAAAAGTGCCGGAAAAAGGAGTCTTTCAACCACCATTTTAGTTGAACTGGACATTGACTATACCTGTCATGGGCCACAGCATGAGCCCCAAACCTGCATGACCCCCACATTTAAAAAGTGCCGGAAAAAGGAGTCTTTCAACCACCATTTTAGTTGAACTGGACATTGACTATACCTGTCATGGGCCACAGCATGAGCCCCAAACCTGCATGACCCCCACATTTAAAAAGTGCCGGAAAAAGGAGACTTTCAAACCACCATTTTAGTTGAACTGGACTTTGACTATACCTTGTCCTGGGCCACAGCATGAGCCCAAACCTGCATGACCCCCACATTTAAAAAAGTGCCGGAAAAAGGAGTCTTTCAACCACCATTTTAGTTAAAACTGGACATTGACAATACCTGTCCTGGGCCACAGCATGACCCAGGGCAGGAGTTACAGTGGGTGCGGTGAAAGCCCAGGCTGGCGCCCGTATCTATTAACAAAAGGGTTTTAAAATGCCCTGATGACGCAGCAACGAAAACTGTCGTGCTGAAGCAGAGTGCGGAAGGGGGGAAGTGTGAGAACTCCAGCCTTCCTCAGTACACAGTAAATACAAGGGTAGCGCTTGCCCCTCCGTATGAGTGTGGACCAATTGAGCTTCACTTGGAAATACTGGTGGTTAACGCTCCTGTTACACCCAGGTGCCCTTTATCTTGGCATTCTTTTTCTCATTTTACTCAACGTGCTGGAGGAAATGGTCTCTGTACTTTGTTCTCTGTCCGTGCCCCATACTCCATGTCCTCTGAATAACCTACATCTGGTCAAGTTTTCCTGTACCTCCCTTGTACAATTCAGAGGAATTTTTTTAACAGCTCTTTTGTACATGCAAGTTTTTTAGTACTTTAATTCTAGAAACACATTTTTAAAATAGGATGGAATCCCACCATGTCTTTGTTTCTCTTTTTTTCATTGTATTAAATGGTTTGTCTCAATACAGGGATTGCTAGCTATGTTAAAGATCTTGCAAAAACAAGTCATTTTGCAATATGTGTCCATTAACAGTGTCCTACCTATTTCTTTTTTCTGACATGCACCATCCCCCTTGAGCCACTTTTGACAATTGTGAAGAACAAATGTGTGTTAGAAACAACTTTTTTTTGTATAGGACCTGTAGTATAGCTGCATGCCCACAGCAAAATGCCCCCAAAAATTCAAAGCATGACCCATGAGCCACTTTTGACAATTGTGAAGAACAAATGTCTATTAGAAAAAACCTTTTTTAGAATAGGACCTGTAGTATTGCTGCATTTCAAAGCAGCATGACCCAAAAAATTATAAAAATGACTTCCTCAGCCACTGTTAAAAATTGTGAGGGAGAAATGCCACTTAGAAGCCACCTTTCTGTTCCAAAGTTCCATGATTATAGCTGTATCTCACGGGCAACATGCCCCCAAAAAAAATTATAAATATGACTTCTCGGGCCACTGTTAAAAATTGTGAGGCAACATGACCCCAAGACCATTGACAATGCAAAAAATTTAAAGATGAAGTGAGTAAATGGAATATGGTTTTGTCATGTAACCTTGGTGTCTTTTACAGTCTCCTCACAGCAAAACCAGAAAAATGAAATGTTGGGAACTGAGAATAAAAATTGCTGTAAGAAATGATCATTTTAAAAATAAGTTTTTCAAGAGGACCATTTCTGTTTGGAGAGGAATGTGAGTAGACCAGCAACTAATCGGTGACCTCGGCAATTGGGGCCACAACATCATCAGAGATCCATGCCTGATTCATCTTGATAAAATTTCCAAACGATCCACATTATCTGGGGGAAAGCCGGATGCGTTTGACTGTAATGACTCCTCCAGCTGTGCTGAAGGTCCGCTCAGATATGACGCTGGCTGCTGGGCAGGACAACACCTCTATGGCGTGGCGAGCCAGCTCGGGCGTTCGTCCATTTTGGATACCCAGAAGTCTATTGGGTCCGGAACACATACAAAAACATCGGTGTTGAACGCAGATAGTCGTTGCACCATGATCTTAAGCTGGTCTCTGTGTGTTTGTATGTGTGCCCTGCATTGCATGCGTTGGTGGTGGTAAAATAAAGATTGCCAGAGGTCACCAATTAGGTTCTGCCACCTTGCCTGCTGCTGCTGCTGCCGCTACGGCTACATGGCACTCTACTGCTGTCACGTCGTGGTGTTGTTCCACCGTACATTTGAAGAACGTGAAGCAGACGCAACAGATGCCCTCCAGTTGATCAATCAGCAAGGTCTCCATTTCCTGCATTTTGCTCTCTATTTGGGTGGGTGGAAGGAAATGCTGAGGTTTTGTTTTGTACCGGGGATCCAGGAGGGTGGCCACCCAGTAACTGTTGTTCATTTTGATGGCCTTAATGTGAGGATCATGTTGGAGGAAATGGAGCATCCAAGAACTCATGTGAGAGATGGAGCCTTGATTCCCAAGCCTCTGGGTCGAGGGGCACTAGCAAAATGATCTTCCTCATCTTCCTCCTCCGCCTTCAAATTCGTGCCAAACCTTTTCCAAGGCAGGGACGTCGGTAACATCGGTGTCTAGGAATACCTCCTCCTCCTCCTCCTCCTCCGCTGCCTCTGGCACAGCTTCAACACAGCCCTGACTTGCCTGAGATGATGCACCCTGAGAGCTGATGCGCCACCTTGCACTAGCTCTGGACCCCGAATCACTGCCTAATGAAGACCGTTTGAAATTGTGAAACTTTTCGGGCCCTTGTGGATTTGACGGAGGAAAGGCTCCCTGTCTGCGTCTGTGTCCTCTCCTCCTCCGTCGCTGGCAGGACCTGTTGTTTCAGAGTGTCTACGATCGTTCCAGAACAAGATCACCACAATGTCATGCTGGACAAGGGCATTGGGCCGCACTGACCATTTTGGTGGCTTCTTCAAAAAATGGCAAGGATGGTGCAGAGCTCTTTCACCGCCTCCACTCTCGGGGCTCAACACCCCCAAGGTCCGCACCGCTGCTTGTCAGGCCATGTTTCACTTTGTGCTGCGTAATGGCATTGCACTGCTGCCACAATCGCTGGAGCATGTGGAGGGTGGAATTCCAGCGTGTTGCCACGTCAACAATGAGACGGTTGACGGGGAGGCCGAGCTGACGCTGCAACGCAGCCAGGTGGGACGAAGCAGGGTGCGAATGGCGGAAGTGCGAACTCAGACCTCAAGCCTTCTTCAGCAGGCAGTCCAGACCCGGGTAGCTCTTTAGAAATTTCTGGTCGACCAGGTTCATGACATGTGCCAGGCAAGGGGGTGTGCTCCAGCCTACCGATCTTAAGGGCGGCCAGCAGATTTCGCCAGTTATCGCATACCACCTTGACTGGTACAAGGTTCTTGTCACCCAGCCAGCGCTCGGTCTCGTTGCGGAGAGCCGTCCACAGCTCCTGACCTGTGTGGGGACGGTCTCCAAGACAGATTAACTTCAAAACGGATTTGGGTTTTTCTGGCACGTGTGCCACCAGAGGACCTTGGGGGAAAGAGCCCCCGCAACCATCCCTGCGGTTTTGAAGAGGGGTGCGCCGAGCCTGGAGCCACCCTCACCCCAGAGACATCCACCCAGCTCACCAGTGAGCTGTCACAGAGATAATTTGCGGCCTTGGCCGTGCTTACTAGTCCATTTTGTCGGTGGTCAGATGGACTTTTCCGGCACAGATGCAGACAATGCGCTGAAAAAATTTTTGATGGGCACGTGGCTGCCCAGGGCAGGGACGGCTTTTCTGGCAAAGAAATGCCTGCTCGGCATCTGGTTTGGGGCAGGCAAGGGCCATGAGTGGCGGAACCCATCTGTGTCCACCAGACGGAAAAAGGGAACATTTCCAAGGCCAAAAGCCTGGCAATGCCGACATTCAGGCTTTTGGATTGGGATGGGTTTGGGTTAAAGTGTTTCTTCTGCTCCCAAACTTGGAAGACAGAAGGCTGGCTGCTAGACTGGCCGTGTATGGCGTGCAGGTCGTCAAACTGGCGGAAGGAGAAGGGGGTAGGATGGGTCTCTGGTGGTTTCGTGTAACTTGGGGCGGTGGAGGCTGAAGCGGAGGTTTATCCCTGATCATGACTCTGAGGGGGACATGGGCAGCTGAGGAACGCTTAGTGGTGGCGGAGGAGGAGGAGGCGGAGACAGAGGGTGTGACAGTGGTTGGAGGCCCGGCGTCGGTCTGGCCATTTTTGGCCAAGTGTTGCCTCCATTTCAACTCATGCATTCGCTGCATGTGACTAGACATGTTGGTGGTGGTTAACCATGTAAGGTTCTTGCCTCTACTTATGCGTTTACGGCATAGGCGGCATATGACCTCGCTAGGTGAATCAGAGGCTTGGTCAAAGAAGGCCCAGGCTTGAGAGGTCCTGGGCCTTCTTGACGGCGATAAACGAGGAGCGGGGTTTGCGCTGACCGTGGCTGGCGGAATCATATCAGCGGACTTCTGCGACCGCCCTCTCCCTTTTTGTGGCGGGACCCGTTTTGACACTACCCCATCGTCTTCCTCCTCGTCCACTGATGAAGCGCTCGCAAGCAACTTCTGCGGAAAAGACCACGATGGATCTGCAATGTCGTCATCATCATCATCATCAACACAGGTGACTTGATCTTCCTGACTTTCTGCATCCAGAAGCTGCGGGCTATAAGCAAGAGGGCCTGCAAGGGCCTGCAAGGCGTTGCCGACCGCCCGGGATTTTTGCCGATTGACCGGCTTCCTTCTCCTCCTCTGATGGCATCAGAGCAGACTAAATCATCCTCTTGATCTTTTAACATGCCTTCTGAACCCAACCTCATTTTGTCATCAAAGAGGTCTTCAGACAATGGATTATGCACAGTGGTGGGTAAACGAGTTGACATTTGGGCTGCCTCATGTTTGACGGATGCTGATGATGCTGATGACGACATTTGTGGCCGTGACTGGGAGGACGAGGAAGTAAGACTGCTGGATGCAGGTTGCATTAACCACTGAAGGACAGATTGGCGACGCTGTTCGTTACTGAGATTCACAGGGGCCCCGACCCAGCGATTTACAGGCCTGACGGTCCTGCAACTGACGATCCGCTGGCATGCGTGTTGTCGCCAGCACTGGAAGGAGCACCTTCTCTCATACCTCTACCTCCATGTGCTACCCCCCTCTTTGCTCGCTTACCACCTGTATTTCGCTCCCATGTTCAGAAATATAAAATTTGAGAAGGTATGGAATAGTTTTGGAAAGTCTCTTATTAAAAGACGCCAATTCACAGCTATTCCAAATCCCTCTAATCCAAACAAAATTGCTGGATTCAAATTTAACTGCAAGGTGTCTCTATCAACAAATATGGACTGGGCAAGAGTGCAAAAAACATGTATCTGTTATGTTTTCGTATAATAAAACGGTATTTTTTTGCACCTTTCAATTCACCTGTGGGGGACTATAAATTGCTGTTTTCAGATATAAGTGCAAGGTGGATATATGAGCAAAGGTGGAATGGGTAAAAATTGAAAATGAACACCTATCTGAAAATGTATACTGATAATAAAAGGGAGTTTTGGGACCCAACACAGAGACCTGCATTACTAGAATGATGTGTATCCTAATATAAGTTCAGGCTGCCCAATAATCCAGGTATTATTTCATAGGCAAACTGTTAATAATAAAGATATTGCAGTGCAATGTCTACACTAAGTCTTGGTGAACTTTATCTAGTGTTCCCTTTTTAGAGCTTGTCTGTGTTCGCC
The DNA here is from genome assembly GCA_025379985.1 of Phyllomedusa bahiana. Taxonomy (NCBI): domain Eukaryota; kingdom Metazoa; phylum Chordata; class Amphibia; order Anura; family Hylidae; genus Phyllomedusa; species Phyllomedusa bahiana. The sequence goes on from JAODAL010035786.1 coordinate 14,198, forward strand.
CCGGCCCCCCCCCACCACCGCTCTCCCGTGACTTTACAGCGGTAGATGCTCCTTTAAAATTCTCTACCCAACTACATAAAAATCTTCCAATCTCTTTAAACTAAAATAAATTGTAAGGATCACAGCTAATAGTAGAGGTTTCTCTGTGCAGAAATAGAATAATTTCGCTGAGCTGTTTGGCCATAGGCAGAGCGCAAAGTCCCACTCCTTGAGACGCTTGAGAGACACTGAGGGCCCGAACAGAAACGCTGTTCTATGTAAAACGAGGTCATGTGAAATTTCCAGTAAATCGCAACCATACACATCCCAGTCATGACGTCGCACACACATCTCACCCTGCTCTATTCTGTAATCTGATTTGCTGGCCGCCAAAATTACAGGAGGCGCCGAAAATGGCACGATCTTAATAGATGATGCACAAATTTTAGCCTTAATTATCGCATGATCTAAAAATTTCGATCACCATAAAAACCTTGCCGATTTCAACTTTGTCGATAAAAATCGCTCAACACTATTTAAGACTATTGTTCTCCCTTTTTTGGTTTTGTTGTAATTAGATTGATTCCTAACCAAAAGGTAACTGGTTTGAACTGACTCGCAGCCATGAAGAAGCTTTTCAAATAAGAGAGGAACAGCATCAACCAGCTCATGGATAGCAATCTCTCAGCCAAGAAAATTACCAAACTGCATCACGTGAGTTCCATGAGAGTTCGAACAATACAAAATGAAATCAATCCATTCAAAAGCCAAGTGATGGAAAGCCAAGCAAAATATCAGAGTCAACAAGTCAGTTGAACACAAGGTTTCTCAGTTCTGCTGTAACAAGAATGGCAGTGGAGGTGACTCATATGCTTCGTAATGGTGAGATCACAGACATCCATGCAAGTACCATGTGACTCTCATTACACAAGTCCGATGTGGGGGCCCAAAAAAGGTGAATTCTCAACTTCAATATCATCATAAGAAGCATCGGCTTCAGTTTTTGAGTACTATGGGCTTGAAAAGGGCAACATAACATTCCAGAAGGATGACCCAAAGCATATGTTGAGATTGGCGAAGATTTGGTTCAATGAAAATGAAGTAGAGTTGCTTGATTGGCCCTATAGTCCCCAGATCTCAACCTAATTGAACACTTGTGAGTAGAATTAAAGAAAAAGTTGTACTTGTACCCAAGTGAGTCGACCAGTATGCACCAATATTGGTAATGTGTAGAAGAGACTTGGGGTCATATATCGGTCGATACATGCTTTAATCTAATCAGGCATGTCCAGAGACATTCAGACATTGTTGAAAGCCAAAGGTGGATTTACAAAATTCTAGCAAAATAATAAAAATAAAAATGTGGGGGTTTTAGGAGCAAAACAGTAACATTGCAGTTATATGACATGAATCTGCAAAACTAAGCATGTGTTATATAGTTGCAAGTCAAATTTATGAATGAGATTGCCAAGATGATTGTTTTTTTAAAATGATGGTAGTCTCACTTTCAAAGCTGTAACATTGTTACCCTTTTGCTTTTGAGTGTATGCCCATCAATTTCAACTGGGGGTGAGGAAAGATGTGGATCAAGGGACGGGGATAAAGAATTATTTTTAGCTTTGTTTCTCCTACTGATACATACTTTGGAACCAATAAGGCAAAAACCAATCCGCAGTAATTTAATATTTCATTCCTATTCTCAAAATTGCCATCAGACGGGATCCAGGTGTTTTATACGGCTACATAAGTATTAATATTTTTTAGTTGTAAGTAATTATCCAAGCCTTTCTTGAAACCCTCAACTGTTTTTGCTGTGACCAGCTCCTCAGACAGGCTATTCCACAGATTCACAGTTCTCATGGTGAAGAAGGCTTTTGTCCTCTGAAGATTGAATCCTTTTCTCTCCAGACAAAGGGATTGTCTCTTTGTCTTTTGAGGGGTTTTACATAAAACAACTTTTCACCATACTTTTTTTTGTGCACCATTTATATAAATTTATCATGTCTTCCTATAGCCCACTTTTATCGAGAATAGATAAACTTAATTCATTTAAACTCTCCTCATAACGCAGAAAGTCTACGCTCCTTATTAGTTTGGTTGCTCGTCTTTGCAATTTGTCTAGATTTATTACAGCCTTCTTGTAAACTAAAGTCCAAACTAAAGTCCAACACTTAACAACCTATTTCAAATGAAGCCACACCAATGCTTTATACAGTGGTAATATTACATCCCCATTCCGCATATCTATACCCAAATCCTTCTCAATGAGCAATCCTTCGATTTTCCACCCGTTAGGACATGTGATACTTGCAGATTATTAGTACCAAGGTGCAGAACAAGTTTTCTTGCAATTTATGAACATCTTCCATAGATTGCACTAAACTACATATCTTGGTATAATCTGCAGAAATATAAACAGTGTTATTAATCCCGTCCCCCATATCATTAATAAATAAACTGAATAAAAACAGACCCAGTAATGAGCTTTGGGGTCACCACTTATAACAGGGGACCATTCAGAGAAGGAATCATTTACCACCACTGCCAGTTTTCAATCCAGTCACACACTATTATTTCTGATCCTATAGACTTTAATTTACCCAAAATATGCTTAGGAGAGTTAGTGTCAAATGCCTTTGCATGGTCTAGAAACACTATGGGCCACATGTATGAAAACTGTTTATGTCTAAGACTGTTTTTGTTGCCTATAGCAAGGAATCGGAGTTCAACTTTCATTTCATATAGTTCTTTGAATAAATGAAAGGAGAACTCTGATTGGTTTCAAAGGACAACAAAGAAAGTCTTAGAAGTAGACAGTTTTCATACATGTCCCCCTATATCCATAGCCTCTCCACTGTCTAAACTTCTACTAAACTCTCCATAAAAACAAATCAGGTTGGTCTGGTAACTTCTATCCTTAGTTAAACCCTGCTGATAATCCCTTATAATATTGTATTCAGCCACATATCCCTTTAAATAGTTACCTAAGAGCTCCTCAAATAGTTTTCCCACAATAAATGTTAAACTTGCTGGTCTATAATTTCCTGGGCAAGACCGAGAACCCTTTTTGAAGATGGGAACCACATTTGCCCTGCTCCAGTTTCATGGCACTATACCAGCCACCAGATATTATCTAAATATCATATACAGGGTGTGGCAGACCGACCTTAGACGGTCACAGGATTCTGCCACTAGGTGGCGTACAGCAGGAGATCTGCTGCCTACGTGCCACCAAAATCCTGGATTCGGTGGGGGAAGGCAACCATTTGGTGTCAGTAACCTATGGTTACTGACATGTGTAACTAGTATGCCTGCTATGCGGCTTGTGATGGGTTGCTTTTCCCGGGACGCTCACAGTGTTGGGTGGTAGGCCGTCCCCACGTTCCAGGCCAGGTTCGGTTCCAGTTCCAGGATTTACCAGGCCTATAAAAAGCCTGTCTCTTCAGGTGATCGGGGGGCATGGTCTGCTAGCTGGCAGTGCAGCTGAGGAGCTGAGGAGAAGGGCTCTTGCCCCCAGAGGCTTAAGAAAAGCTGGAACCCAGTAGGGGACTGGGTGAGTTATGAGGTGCTGTTTGTGATGCTGGACAGTAGGTCCAGGTCATGTTAAAGAGGGTTGTCTACTCAACGTGTTTAGTCAGGGGCCAGACGGCCTGAGGTTTTCGGTTTTGTATTCTATATCTGAATAAAGCTGGTTGAGGCCAGTTTTAAACTGCAGCCCTGTGTCTGCGTGCCATTCCGTTTCTGAAAGCGGCTATTCCCGGAGCTAAAGTACCCCCAGGACGGTCCAAGATGGCGTCCGGACGCAAGTGATGCGTCACATATGGTGGAGTATGTGGGCATAATTGGCACATTTGGCGGAAGAATAGTGCATAGAGAATTGTTGCAAGAGTGGCACAAGGTTAAAGTTGCTGCAGCAAGATTTAAAGGGCCAGAGGCCTGTTTGTGAAGCAGTGCTTAAACAAGACTTTTGCTGCTAAAAGAGAGACTCTGTTGCTGCTGCATAACATTTTGTGGCCATGGAGGAGCTGGCGAAGTACCTTGAGGAGGCGACTGCCCAGCAGCGGAAAATGAATGAGCTGTGGGCCCAGCAATTGGCTAAGCAACGTGAAGCAAATGACAAGCTCCGTGTGCAGTTTGAGACACAGCAGCAGGAACTGAAGGCCATTATAAATAAGAGACCGCAGTCTGTGAAGGGTGGACTTACCACGAACCAAGCAGCCTTACTCATAGTTGCCAACTTTTGAAAATGAAAAAGCAGGAGACGTTAGTGGGCGGCCACTAAATTTGCATGACCACGCCCATCTTGACGGTATGCCACACCCCTTCAAAAAGCCCCACCTACTCCACCTAACTGCATAACGGCTTTGGAAGAAAGCCAGGTAGATGCCCTTATAGCCAGGTAGTAGCCCCCCATAACCAGGTAGTGCCCCTTTCCGGCAGGTAGATGCCCTCTCTGTAGCCAGGTAGAGCCAAATTTGTAGCCAGGTAGCTGCTCCCCTTTGTTAGCCAGGTAGATGCCCCCCCATTGTTTGCCAGGTAGTGCCCCCATTGTTTGCCAGGTAGTGCCCCCTCTGTTGGCCAGGTAGTGCCACCTGTGTTGGCCAGGTAGCTGCCCCCATTGCTTTCCCGGTAGTGCCCCCTCTGTTGCCAGGTAGATGCCCCCATTGTTTGCCAGGTAGTGCCCCCTCTGAAGCCAGGTAGTTGCCCCCATTGTGTAGCCAGGTAGTGCCACCATTGTTAGCCAGGTAGTGCCCCCATCATTAGCCAGGTAGTGCCCCCATTGTTAGCCAGGTAGTGCCCCCTCTGTTGCCAGGTTTGCCCTCCATTGTAGCCAGGTAGTGCCCCCCATTGTAGCCACGTAGTACCCCCTTTAGTAGCCAGGTAGTGCCCCCATTAGTAGCCAGGTAGTGCCTCCATTGTTGCCAGGTAGTGCCCCATTGTAGCCAGGTAGTGCCCCCCTTTGTAGCCAGGTAGTGCCCCCCATTGTAGCCAAGTAGTGCCCCCATTGTTAGCCAGGTAGTGCCCCCATTGTTAGCCAGGTAGTGCCCCCATTGTAGCTAGGTAGACCCCCCATTGTAGCCAGGTAGTACCCCCCATTGTTAGCCAGGTAGTGCCCCCATTGTTAGCCAGGTAGTGCCCCCTCTGTTGCCAGGTATTGCCCCCATGGTAGGTAGGTAGAGCCCCCATTGTAGCCAGGTAGTCCCCCCAATGTAGCCAGAAAGGGACCCCCCAGCCAAAAACGGGAGAGTTGGCATGTATGGCCTTACTGGCTAGATATCCAGAGGGCAAAACAGAACCGACTGCTGCCAAGCGTAACCAGCCCGAATGGTGCAGCGGACGCCTTCAAGTGGACATGTGCATGAGAGGATGTCCCGTGGCCAGGAGGCCATATCGTCTGTCCAAGAAGGGGTTAACTTCGGAGCAGGTGGAGCTGCAGAGCAAGATGGATGCTGTCGTTACAAAGGGCAACCCATTTCATCAGCAGGAGCCTGCTATCACCGTCCAGCAGAGGGAGCTGTGTTGGAGGTACCATAGAGCAGCAGAATGTGCTCCTGACTGCCCTCTCAGGAGGAGGCCGGAGAGGTCGCAGCTACAAGCCTGGGAGTTCCAGGTGGGTGCAGCCCCACCCATGGCTGACATGGACAGTGAGCAGGAGAGCTCCAGACTGAACTCAGACATCAGACCCGGTAAGACTGTTTCTGTTGTTTATGAAACGGGTTTTGAGACTGTCAGTAAAGTCCAGAATGTATCTCATCACCTGGGTGTACAAAATGGAGGCCCAGACACACTGCCAGGCCTGGGAAAGAGTCCTGAGGGTGGTGAGACTGCAAGAGGTGGACTTGGAAAATCTGAACTTAATGGTTATGACATATATGCAATGCCGTTTATTGAAAATGTCAATAACATAGCTAACCTGCCTGTGATCCATGAGCAGGTCACACAGCCTGAGCAGGGGGAGGGGAGCTGGGGCACAAAGTCAGCTCCAGTTACTGCATCTCTGTGTGAACAAGCGGCTAGAGGTGCTGTAGCAGAGAGCAGCTCAGGTCTGCCCCTGGAGGTCATGGCTGTCAGGGCTATGTGTGCAGTAGCTGCAGAGTGTGAATTAGCTTCTGCAGAAATGCCAGCCCCAGCTACAGAGCAGATTAGCTCAAATGTGCCCCTTGAGAGCATGGCTAACAGTGCCAGGAGTATTGCAGAGGATGTGTGTTTTGTGGTGGATGACCATCGGGAGAAATGTGCTACCACTACAGATTCAGGTGGCTCTACTGTGGTTGCCGATAGCAACGAGGTTTTTTCTTCATCTCCTGCTGGAAAAGCTTGTGAGTATGAGTGCCAGGCAGCTGTGTGTGAAGTGTCTGGTTTCCAGTCCGTAAATGTCTGTACCCATGACCCCAGCGCACTGTGTGTATGGCAGGGTAACGTGCAAGTTGCAGGTGCGCCCCTAGTGGTTATGGCTGGTAATAGTACAATATGTGCAGGTGCGGTATGTCTGGGGATTGATAGCAATCCTGAGAGTTGAGCTGTCAATGCAGTTCCCCATGGAGCTGATGTGGTCGCCAGTAGCAATCAGGTGCGCTCTGCTGGTGTGGAAAAGGTGATGGAGTTGCCTGGTGTGAACACGGCTGATGCATTGCCTGGAGGGGGGAAGTCAAACCCTGGAAATGAGGGCTCTGCTACCATGTATAAGGAGACGAGGGGTGTGAATGTGGTGGTTATGGACCACTGGGAACAAACACTCTGTGAAGAGTCTCTATTTCAGTGTGGGAATGGACACTGCAATGTGTCAGTGCTTCAGTGTAATGATGAAAAAACTTGTGCAAAGAAAATGTGTGCCAAGGCAGATTTTGGGTGCAGCCCTGAGCATGGTATTCCAGAGATGAAGCTTTGTGATGGAAGTCCAGATTGTGACCCTGCAGGGAATTAAGAGAATGGTCATGCTGGGACTTGTAGTGCAGCTGAGTTAAATGGCTCCAATGGCGGCTGTATTTCCAGTAGCTTTTACTGCAGTGGTCCCAAAGAAAGCAGGGATGGTAGTGATGGAAGGAGTGAACTGCTAGACCCAGAAAAGAGGGTTTGCTCAGGCGCTAGTGAGGGGCAGGCCAGGGTGTTTGAACCCTCAGATAGTAAGGAAATCCCTAGTAATGAAGCTGAGGTAACCGCTAAGAGTTTCCTATGTGTAGTGGTTGTCAGCAGTATCCCTGAGATAACTAGAAGGCATCCAGAGAGTTCTTCCTTGGAGAGAGTTCCAAGGGATGTGGAGGAAATGTCTCCATATGTTACTGCAGTAATGTCTGAACAGTGTTCTAAGAGATGTGCTCTGTCTGCCCGGTCTGAGCACGCAAATCCTGACATAGGTGATGAGGTGGGTGATGTTACTGAGCATGTTCACTGTAAACTTTCTAAGAGGGTGAACACCTCTCAGATGTTTGGTGCTAGTACCGATACCCAAGTAATGGAGAAGGCCGTAGACAGTGTACAGGGTTCTGGTGTTGACTCTGGTGGGTTGTGCGCATTTGATAGCGGGCCAGACACAGGAATAGTCCTGACGGACGCTAAGAGTTGTACCAGGGTGATGGGTACAGGAGATATTGAGGAAGTATCTCACCAGTGTGATGTGTTAAGTGAGTTGCTAGACACAGCAGAGGATAAGGTGTGCTTAAACCCTAGTGAGATGCAGGTGAAGATGAAGGAGTCCTCAGACATTATTGAAGTACCTGGCAATATACATGACCGAGCTTCCCTAGAGGTTGTCAGTGGAGACCTTTGCAATGCTAGCTTGCATACAGAATGTGGTGACATCTTTATTACAGGGCATGTATGGTTTGGGTCACCTTTAGTAAGTGTAACTGACATCACAGGTCAGGAGTTGGTAAATGAAGATCAGAGTCATTGTGATGGGGAGAAGTCTGGCTGTTATGGTGGTGTTTTAGACCCAGAGCTACAAGTCGATAACAAAAACGGTATGGAAAGGTCTCCAAAGGAAAATGTGGTGTCGCCCCTGACAGATGAAGATTCACAGGAATGGTGTGAGGTGGCTTCACTGTGTAAGTGTTTTGACCCCAGGGGAAAGGTTGTGCAAGGTGAGAAAGACCTGTGGCCTTTATCAAACGGGGGGGATGTGTGGCAGACCGACCCCAGAAGGTCGCAGGATTCTGCCACTACGTGGCGTACAGCAGGAGATCTGCTGCCGACGTGCCACCGAAATCCTGGATTCGGTGGGGGAAGGCAACCATTTGGCGTCAGTAACCATAGGTCACTGACATGTGTAACTAGTAGGGCTGCTATGCGGCTTGAGATGGGTTGCTTGTCCCGGGATGGTCACAGTGTTGGGTGGGAGGCCGTCCCCACGTTCCAGGCCTGTCTCTTCAGGTGATCGGGGGGGCGTGGTCTGCTAGCTGGTAGTGCAGCAGAGGAGCTGAGGAGAAGGGCTCTTGCCCCCAGAGGCTTAAGAAAAGCTGGAACCCAGTAGGGGACTGGGTGAGTTATGAGATGCTGTTTGTGATACTGGACAGTAGGACCAGGTCATGTTAGAGAGGGTTGTCTACTCAACGTGTTTAGTCAGTGGCCAGACGGCATGAGGTTTTCGGTTTATGATTTATGTTTTGTATTCTATATCTGAATAAAGCTGGTTGAGGCCAGTTTTAAACTGCAGCCCTGTGTCTGAGTGTCATTCCGTTTCTGAAAGCGGCGTTCCCGGAGCTAAAGTACCCCCAGGACGGTCCAAGATGGTGTCAGGACACAAGTGAGGCGTCACAAGGGGCACAGAGATAACTTATCTGAGCTCTTTAAGAACTCTTGAGTATAATCCATCTGAGCCTGGAGCCTTGTTCACATTTAGTTTATTTAACTTGGCTAGTACCATTTCTACACTCAATCAATTTAATATATCAGTTGATGTACTAACAGTAATGGCACTGCTTACATAAGCCCTGGTAACACCCACATCTGCCTCTTTCTTTACTTTTGTACATGTATAATGGGCAGCATTTCCTTGTTTTTTTGCTGGGTGCTGGTTGCTGGGCTCATTCAACCACTATAAATTAATAAGAGAATATAACCACACTCTGTGGATTTTAGATGAAAGTAAAAATATTTTTTTATTTATTCAAAAATGTTCATGCTCCAGATCAAAAACATATATGTAAGTGGCATAAGGATGTGACGTTTTGGTCATAAGACCTTACTTATACATGTCACTGTCGAGAGATAACATGCCATAAGTGCTGTGGTCCCTGGTCCGGAGACGAGCGGTGCCGCGGCTTGCGTGTCGGGCCGCGGGCGCACTCGCCCACCTGCGCCCATACACTTACCCTGCCACACTCCTGCTTCCCCGCGGTCCACTTGCTGGCGCGCGCGTCCCCCGCTCCTTAGGGCGCGCGCGCACCAGTTCTCTCGAATTAAAAGGGCCAGCGCGCCGGTAATTGGTTGATTGCCGGACGCTGACCCTATATATTGTTAACGCCTCCAACACGTCCCCGCTGGATCTTCAGTGCCTGTTGCCTTCAAAGAAAGCGTCTTTTATAGTCCTGTCCTGATTTCCGTGTACCGAACCTTCTCGCCTACGTCCCACGAACCTTTGCCACCTGTCCTGACCTTACCGCCTGTCCCCGACTACGAGCCTGCCTTACGATTGTACAACACTACACCTCGGCTGCCAACGCAAGCAAGTCAAGTCAGGGGTCGTGACCTGATAGACTCCTGCAGCAAGTCCATCCCGCTTTGCGGCGGGCTCTGGTGAAAACCGGGACCTACTTAGACTCCGCTCCATGGCGAGGCTTACACCACCGCAAGCGGTGGTCCAGTAGATCCACTACCACACCCGTTACAACACAACATACAGGCATACAATATATACAAATGATATATTCAAAATATATACAAGAATATGTAAAAGCAATATTGTAGAAAAAAACATAAAAAAAAGTTCTTTTATCATATGTAACATTTCTGCCTAATATGGTGTACATAATTATGGACCAAAGTCAAAATTGTTTTGTTAAATGACATACATGTTTATATAGAGAAATATTATAACTCAATATGCAAAAATTATATCTAACTATAAATATAACTGGTCAAAAAGGAAAGGTATGGTGTGGACATGTGATTCTTAATTCTGTGGGCACAAGCTGATTGAGAAAAGCTGGATTAAATGTCAAGAGGAATGTCAAGGAATGTGAACAACAAAATACATTGCACTTGAAAAAAACAACTACAAGTGCCCTGTTATTCCCCATAAAGTCTGGAGAAAAACTTGCCAAAAGGAGGTCAAATGGGGTAAATTTATGATGGCCACAGTTGTGGTATATCATTTGACAAAACATTTTGGAGTTTGGTCCATAAAACAATACACCTTATTATGCAGCAATGCATGTAATAAAAGATCCTTCTTTATGGTTTTTCCTAAAATATTGCTTTTGCATCTTCTTGTATATATTTTGTATACAGTATATGCTTTGTATATAGTGTATGCCTGTATATTGTGTAAAAAAATATTGTAACGGTCCCGGTCGTAGAAGTGGATCCACTGGACCACCGCAAGCGATGGTGTAAGCCACGCTAGGGAACGGAGTCTAAGTAGGTCCTGGTTTTCACCAGAGCCCACCGCAAAGCGAGATGGACTTGCTGCGGCGGGAGTGTACCAGGTTGCTACTCCTGACGCGACTTGCTTGCAGTGGCAGCCGAGGTGTAGCATGGTACAGAATCGTAAGGCAGGCTCGTAGTCTTGGACAGGCAGTAAGGTCAGGACAGGCAGCAGAGGTTCGTGGTCGAGGACAGGAAGGAAGGTCAGGGCAGGCGGCAGAGGTTCGTGGTCAGGAAACGGAGGCAAACGGTACGGTACACGGAAGATCAGGACAAGACTTCAGGAAACGCTTTCTCTATAGGCAAAGGCATTAAAGATCCGGCAGAGAGTGGGCGGAAGCGCCCAGGTAATATAGAGGCAGCGACTGGCAATTACCCAATAACCGGCGCGCTGGCCCTTTAAATTTCACAGAGCCGGCGCGCGCGCGCGCCAAAGAGAACGGGGACGCACGCACCGGGCAGCAGGAGGCTGCAGACAGACGGGAGCGTAGCCGCGTGAGTATCGGCGCGGAGGGGAGTGAGTGCGCCCATCGCCCCACACCCGGGCATCGGCGGCACTCGCCCCAGAAGCAGGGGCACGCGCAGAGTTGCGACGGCGCCCGCAGCCTGAGTTGCGGGCTGCAGCGCCGTTTGCAACAAATATATAAATACAAATACATTGTACTTTGTATAGTCTGTAAGCCTTTGTTTCATTTGGATATGAACTATGAACTTATGACATGTTTATTTGTTATCTCTCGTCACATCCTTATGTCACTTACAAATATGAACATGATCATTTTTGAATGAATAGAAAAGTATTTTTACTTGCATCTAAAATCCACGGAGTGTGGTTGTATTCTCTTATTGTTTTGTATGTATAGAGCTCATAAACTCATTTTGTAACTCTGTCTTCTCCAGTTCCTCAGTCACTGATTGCTCATTACTGTTATTCAAGTTTGCTACATGCTATGACTTTGGCTTTTTGGCATTTATTTATTTAAAGAAATTTTGGGGTATTGTTTTGCTGTCCTTGGCAACTTTCCTTTGATTTTGTATTTTTGCTGATTTGATCACCTTTTTTACAGATTTTATTGAGTTCTTTGTAATTTTCAAAGCCTAATAATGACCCCTCTGACATATTTTCCAAATGCCCTTTTTTATTTTATTGCCCTTTTACTGGAAAGTAGAAGCCATGTTGGATTTAATTTTTATCGCGTATACGTGTTACCTATATGAAAAAATTCTGCAAAATAATTCCCCAAAGTATATTTAAAGTTCTCCAATTTATGCCTATGTCCTGAAGAGCAGCCTTCAATAAGAGGCAATTGACCTTTTTAGGATTAAGGGGGACATGTATGATCGGCGTTTTCGCCGGTTTTCTGGCATATAATGCGCCTCTCTGTGCCAGCTCCGCTGTTGGACGCACCTCCTCTATGTGTTAGATGCATTAGGCGAAAGCTTTGCCAATTTCTAATGTGACTAACATGAAGGGGCATGCTATGGGTGTTCTGGAGCGGGACGAACCACATTCGAAAACACCGACGCATGTATGAATGCGGGTCGGCAAAGTGAGGCGCAATAAAGCTCCGACAGGCAGACCAATTTCAATGTGGTCTGTCGGAGGCGTCGAAGTTTGCCCCACATGTATGAGCGCACTTCGGGGCCGACATACATCAGGCGCAATTTTCATAGAAAAAAAAAAAAACGTAAAAACAAGCGCTTCGACACGCTGATCTTCATACATGTCCCCCTAAATGTTTTTGCCCACCAAATTTCATTTATGTTTGTTTTCGTAGTAAGATTGTAACGATCGCAGGTAGTGGATCCACTGAGCCACCACAAGCAATGGTGTAATCTGCACCAGAGAGCAAGTCTAATGGGCCACTGTTTTTCACCAGTGCCCATCGCAAGCAGGATGGGCATGCTGTGGCAGATGACCCTCAGGTCACTACCCCGGCGTGACTTGGCTACGGTGGCGGCCAAGGTGTGACAAACTACAGAATCATAGAGAAGACTTGTAGTTAGGGTCAGGCAGGAAGGTCAGGGCATTCGGCAAGGTTCTTAGTCAAGGGATAGCGGCAAGAATATCTGGCTCACACTAGGAAAAACTTTCTCAGTAGGCTACAGGGCACTAAAAAAAACCAGCAAGGTAGGTAATATAGGGTCAGCGTCCGGCAATATTCAATTACTGCGTGTTGGCCAGCAGAGACAGCGCAGGGAGCAAGGAGAGGTGAGTACACAGAGCAGGGACCTGGACTGCGAGTACACCTGCTTCCCGACATGCGGGTCGTGGTGCCACTTGCAAAAGACACACTAGCAGCAATGGGGGTACAGGTGTGCCCACAACCCGACATGTGGGTCACGGAAGCACCTGTAATAGTACTCTCCCCCGCTCTTTCTTCCCTGAAGGAACTTCTGCAATAGTTCAAGGTCCAGGATGTTGGCCTCTCGCTCCCAGGTTTTTTCTCCAGCCTGAACCCCTTCCAGTTGACAAGAAAGTGTTTTCTACCCATAATTGTCTTCTACTACAAATATGTTGGAGGTATCAGCTTCGGGAGCTGGAGAGACAATCCTTTGAGAAAAATTATTAAGCACTAGAGGTTTCAGAAAGTAAGATGTGGAAGGAGTTCAGGGTGCACATTGTGGGAAGTAGACGACGCTTATAGGCAACAAGATTAATCTGTTTCAGAAGCTCAAATGGCCTCAAGAACCAAGGACAATGAGGCGGAAGAGTCTCAGCCTGCTTCTCAGAGATGACATCCACAAAATCCTGATCAGTTACGCACTAGAAACACTTTCTAAGCAGGCTACAGCGCACTAAAGATCCAGCAAGGTAGGCAGGGAAATGCTGGATAACATAGGGTCAACGGCCGGCAATATCCGATTACCGATGCGCGTGCCCTTTAACTTTCTCAGATCTGGCATGTGTGCACCCTAGGGAATGGGGACGTGCATGCTGGCCAGCAGAGACAGCGCAGGGAGTGAGGAGAAGTGAGTACACAGTGCTGGGACCTGAACTGCATGTGCGCCCACATCTTGAGATGTGGGTCACGGTGAGAATGTGTTCATCTTTTTGCCCTTTTCTAGAAAAATAAAAAACACCCATATATGTAACAGAGAGCAACTAAAAACTCTATAGGTTTTAATCACAAAAAAAACACTTCATGCTACCTCTCATCCATCTTTATCAGCAGTGATGTCACGGGGGTCGCGGGCGCCGCGGCCGGTCCTCTCCCCGCAGGGGACTCGGCGCGGGCATCGCAGTCGCCCACGACCACCCCTGTGCCCGCGGTCCCGGCGCCTGCTTGTTTACCTGGCCCCGCTCCTGTGAACGCTGCTCCCGGCCGTCCTGTCTGCCGTGCTCGTGCCCGTCCCCTAGCGCGCGCGCGACACTTGGCTCAGATTTAAAGGGCCAGTGTCCCATTAATTGGATGTTTTCCGGATGTTGGTTCTATTTAAGGGTTACGCCCCTAGCAGTCGCTGCCAGATTGTTGGTGTGCTTAGAGTGAGTTTGGAGTGTCCTTGAGTCCGTATTGTTTATCCGTGTACCAGTCCGTTCCGCTACGTTTCCTGACCTTGCCTGTTTGCCGCCTGCCCTGACCGTCTGCCCGTCTCTGACCACGAACCTCTGCCGCCTGCCCTGACCTTCTGCCTGTCCCTGACTACGCCCTTGGATTACGATTTTGTACCACGCTGTACCCCGGCTGCCACCGCAAGCAAGTCACGTCAGGGGTAACGACCTGGTAGCCTCACGCCGCAGCAAGTCCATCCCGCTTTGCGGCGGGCTCTGGTGAAAACCGGGGGCTACTTAGATTCCGTTCCCTGGCGTGGCTTAACTACCACCGCTTGCGGTGGTCCAGCGGATCCACCGAACCGTCACAAGTGATGGAGACAGAAAGATAATCACATATCATAGATTCTCCCTCTGTCTGTGCAGCCTGTCAGTGCTGCCCCCCTCTTCTTTGCCATTCTTTTCCTTCTCGAATATGTATAGCTCCCATTTCAGATAGCTCTACATCAGGTTGGATTGAAGAATCATGGCTTTAAAAGAGGTAAAATTACATTTTTTAAGAATGTTAGTGGTTATCATGAGTTCAAAAAAAATGCACACATTTTTAATCTGTAATCTCCATGCCTTCATTCTTTTTTAAAGTGTCTGTTATGCCTTTACAACATGCTACTACTTTCAGATTTTTAAGCCAAATAAAGAAAAAAAATGTGGCGTTATAACCTGCTACTGAAGTATATTACAACAATTAACCTTTATTTCACATTACACTCATAGGACACGTGGGACACTCAGAATGGAGCAAAACATCGGTAATGCCTTTTGAGACTTATTTTACTAAAAAGTTTAGAGATAGGAGTGGATAATGATCATGGCATCTGGTTACCCAATTATAAGATGGTAATTTGCAAAATATATAAAATATGTTAAAGAGGAATGTTGGCTTAGCTGTTTTGCATGTTCTAAGGACAATGTTACAGTAAAACGTGTATGAAAGGCTACTCGAATAAAAACTCTTTGTAAAATTTGGGGTTTTACTTTTAATTTTTTTTTTTTTTTTTGGGTTTAAAAAAAGTTTTGAAAGTTTATTAGTTCCCCCTAAAAGCGTTTTTTGGGTTTGGGGGGAAATTTTCCCGCATAATTTTATGTTTTTTGGAAAAAAATCTCTGAATTTTTAAATTTTTTAAAAGTTTTCCCAAAAGTTTTTATGTCCCCCCCAGAATACATCAGGATGTTTTAAAACCCGTGGGGTTTTCCCAAAAACGCCGTCTGCACCAGCAAAAGTGGGAAACTTCATTTCTGTTTTTTAAAATTTTCCTTTTTTTACAGCCTTTTGATTACCTCTTCTCCCTTTTGCTCACAAACTCTGTTGCTTAAAAATGTTTGATCTCCCATTTACTCCCCTTGCTGTGTCTGCTCTAAATGCTCTCCTCTCTTTGTAAATATATACAAAGCTTTTGAGGTTTCTCCACTGCATTATTCCCTTATTTTCTACAATGTAAGTACTGAGTACACAGCACAGTCCGTGTGAATCTGTTTTGTCATGTACAACCTCCTTACACTCAGGATAGTCTGGTATGCACAGGAGTTACACAGACTCTACAGCAAGAATTTTTTATCATGTCCCCGTTTTGGGTTAAAAGGAATCCGATTTTAAAATTTTCATTATGAAGATCATACACACTCAAAAATAGAGTTTGCACAATCGCTGTGGGAAACCAGCTGTAAATTACAGACGTAATTTACAACATAGTCTCCGACTGGAGTTATTCCCCTACATACTGCAGTCAAATGCGAGGGAAAGAGAGAGGGAGGAAGCTCACTTATTCTTCATCCGCATACCCCGGCATGATCACAGCCTGCCAATGGCTTCCATGGTGATCAAGGAGCCTAACAAAGATTTCCCCGGGATCTTTTGATGTCCAAACCCCGGTCGGGGAAATTGGCCCCAAAAGGGCAAGGTTTAATGAGAGGTCCGGGAAATTAAAAAAAAAAAAAGTGAAAGATAAAAAAAAAAAAATAAAAAATAAAAAATAAATTAAAAAAAAAAAAAAAACCCAACCAAAACTTCCTTTCCTTATTACAAATGCTAATTGCTCCCACCAAAACAAAATTAAAAATGTATACATATTTGGTATCATTATGTGCATGATGACCTAATCTATAAATTTGTCAAATTATACAATGAATGCAGAAAGAAAAAATAATTGTAGATTAGCCATTTTTGTGTATCCCGCTGCACATAAAGTAAAATAAATTTTGTCAAAAAGGGCATAAGAAACTTACATGGTTTCCAAATAAAAAAAATCAATTCAACCTTTCAAACAAAAGCATTAAAACACTTTTTTAAAAACGAAAAAAAAAAAAAAAAGGTTTTTTGACAAAAAAAAACAAGCAAAAACCTTTTTTCCCCCCTAAAACCTTAAAAAAGAAATAAATAGGGTATCCCCCGTACAACCCAGGAGTTAAAAAATTTAAAAGTCATTTTTTACGCAAAAAAAAAAAAACTATCAAATTGCTATACTTTCTGCATCCTTTACTTTCCCAAAAACTATTTGTACGAGATAAAAAAAAAGTCATTTTTCCCCCCCTACCCAATTTAAACCCCCTTACCGGCCAGGGCCCGTTTTGGCCCTTGACAGAACCCCAATTTTTTTAAAAAATGTCCCGTGTCACTTTTTTGTAAAATAAAATTTTTTACACTTTTAAAAAACCCAACCCCGGGGGATTTAGATTCAAAACAGTTTTCCGGTTACACATTGTCTTTAAAAAAATAATAAGGGAAATTTTTTTCCAAAAAATGCTTGTTTTTTTTGTGAAAATATTAAAATTTTTCGGGGAAAAATGGTGAAAAAATTAAACCCCCTTTTAAAAATTCAAAAATTACTGCAAGTAAGACAAATTTGTTTTTCCCCCTCCAAAAAAACTTATAACTACTCTAGCCCCATATTTTTCTTTCTGTAGTTTTTGGGATCATTTTTTTTTAAAAGTATTTTTTTTTTTTTACGTCCCAATTTTGGGGGCTTTTTTTAAAATTTTTGTAAAATTTTCCCAAAATTTTTAAGAAAATTTGCAAAAATACAATTTTTTTTTTGGGGCCCCAGGTTCCTAACGTTTAACTTTGAATTTACCTGTATGGTTTTGAAACCCCCCATAAATGCCTAAAATAAAAAACAAAAACCCCTTAAAGTTTTTCAAAAAAAGCATTAGGAAATTTTTTTAACCCCCTTTGGTGGTTTTTTTACCTAAATTTAAAAACAAAGTGGAAGTTTTAAAATTTAAAATTTCACTTTTTTTTGCACAATTTTTTAAATTTTTAAAAATTATTACAAGAAATTTTCGGGTTTAAAATTTTATCAGGGAAATGCAACTTAAAAAAATTTAAATTTCCCCCGTTCCCGGGCCCTTTTCCAAGGGGAAAATCCCATGGTTTTTGGGCCCCAAGGGAAATTTTTTGGCTCAACCACAAGCCCCCGGGAAAAAAAGGGGCACCTTTCCTTACTCTGGGTTTTCATTTTCATTAAAAGAAATTTTTTTCAGGGGCCAAATTTCAGGGTTTCGGGACACCCTAAGGTTTTTCCCAAAACTTAATAAATACCCCTAAAAAGACCCCATATTGGAAACTACACCCCTTTAAATGAATAACCAGGGGTGCAGTTTTAATACGACCCCCCAGGCCTTTTTACAAATTTTTTTTAGCTTTTGGGGGTCTTTAAAAAAAAAAAAATACATATTTTTTTACCAATAAAAATGCAAAATTTTTTCTGAAAATTTTTAATTTTTACAGGGAAAACTTGGAAAAAAAAGCCCCAAAATTGTGTTTTTCGCAATTTTTCCCTTTTTAAGTTTACAATACCCTAAAATGTGGGTTTTAAACGCTTTTTTTTTGGGCATGGCAAAGGGGGGGCAAGGAGGGGGGTTATTTGGCTTTTTGGGAGCACAGATAAATTTATGGGCCAAGCCACCTGCAAACTCCCCAAAATACTAAACAAGGGTGAAAAACCCCCCCGGGGTTTTTCCCCATTTTGGGGGTTCAACCCCCCCCTCAGGGACTCCACCTAAGGGGGGTATTTTTGCATTTTTGGGGTGCACAGGGGTTCCTTTGTTTTTTTTTTTTTAAAATTTGGCCCCTGGAAACGCAGTTTTCCTCCCCTTTTTTTTTGGGCCCTTTAATTTTTTTAAAAGTTAAAAAAACCCCCCAATTTCGGGTTAAAAAACGGGAAAAAATTTTCTATGGGGGGCGGAAAAATTACAAAGAAAATTAAAATTTATATTGTTTTTTTTATGTTTTAATTTCCTTTTTCACAATAGAAAACGAGTTTTATAAAAAAGTTGCTTTTTTATGTTTTTCCAAAATTTTGTCAGCCCTATGCTTTTCTTAATTTTTGCAAATGGAGCACTTGTGGGGTTGTTTTTTAACGAAATTTAGTTTTATTTTTTTTTAAAAAGGGAAACCCTTTACGGGTTGGGGGTGTGATTCCCTTTTAAAACCCCTTTTTATTAAGCCTTTTTTTTGAGGCATTTTGTACAAAAATACAGCAAACCTGGTAAATGTTTTTTATTTTTATTTTTTACCCGCGGTCACTGTTTTTGGGATAAATGACAAGCTAAATTTTTACTCAGCAGGGTTTAATGATTACCCGCGATACCCAAAATTTTTTAAATTTTTTTTTGTTTTAAAACTGCTTTAAAAACAATAAAAACCCCTTTTATTTTTAAAAGGAAAACAAGTTGTTTTTCATCGTTTTGGGGGTCCGAGAGGCATAACTTTTTTATTGTTTTTTTAAGGAGCTTTAAAAGGGGCTTTTTTTTTTGTGGGATGATTTTAAAAGTTTTTTTAATTGGGGAACATTTTTTGGGGGGGCAAGACCTTTTTGATCCTTTTTTAAAAACCGGGAAATTTTTTGGGAAAGGGAGGTTTAAGAAAATACGCAAAACCTAGCATTGGGTTTTTTTTTTTTAAATTTTAATAGCGTTCACTGTGCAGTTTTCCATGACAAGTTTAAAATTTTTTTCTGTGGGGTTTGACGATTACGGTTGGGTTTCCCAAAATTTTTTAAATTTTTTTATTTGGAAAGCACAATTTTTTTTTTAAAAAAAGTGTTTATTGGTAAAACAAATATTTATGCATCGCATCTTCTAATGCCAAAATTTTTAATTTTTTTTCCCAAAACAGAGCTGGTAAGGACTTTTTTTTTTGTGGGAAAGAACAAATTTTTTAAAAGGCAAAAAACTTTATGTTGATTTGAGGTTTTGATGACTTTTTTAACCCCCATTTTTAAAGGCTTGGGAGGGTTAAAAAAAATCGCAATTCTGGGGACTTTTTTTTTTGGGTTTTTTTAAAAGGCGTTTTACCCCCGGTTTAAAGGTTTTAAACAGACAGATTTATAGGGGGGGTCGCTATGCAACCCGGTTAAAACCCAAAAAAGGGGGACTTTTTTTAATTTTGGGTCTTTTCTGGGGCGATTTTGGGGTTTGTAAAGGGGAAAAAGGGGGATGTACGTGGTTTTTTTAAAATTTTTTTTTTTTGTTTGTTTTTTACTTTTTCCCCACTTTTTTTCACTTTTACCCCAGTGGGTTGGGAAAATTTTCATTTAACGTCCCCTTTTAAACGTTTCCTTTCAATAGGGGAAACCGCCCTACACTTAAAGCTTTTTATTTTTAGTCTCCCCTGGCAACGTTTGTCCCCTTGGCCCCCCAATTGCAATTTTTTGGGCCCTCATTAAAGGGCACCCAACAACCCGGGGTGCTCCATTCCGGGGAAACCCGGGTGCGGGAGGAGACCCTTTCCGACCTGAAGCGCCAACTGCGCCCTTAAAAGCGGGCAAACAGGAGCTCACTTGCTGTAGGGGAAAATATTGCACTCCCATAGCAAACAGATTGACCAGATTTCAGCAAAATGAGTTCAACCATTCATCAAAACCGACTGTGCATGAGTCAATTCCTTTATACCCTGACATTGTTAGAAATGTTGCCCATGTGGTCACTGCTTTGTCACCAACCCAAGTTACTGTAGAGAGGCCTTTCTCTAGCCTGGAGATAATGAGATCAGATCTGAGGTCATCTATGAAGAGGGATCTGATGGAGGCGATACTACTTCTCAGAACAAATTCACAGACTCCACAAATGTTATTCAGGACTAGAGATGAGTGAGCAGTAAAAAATTCGAGTTCGTGCCAAACCTCAAATTTTGAGAAACTGGGGCCAAACGCTGAACCAAATGCCAAACCCCATTAAAGTCCATGGGAGATGATGTTTAGGTTATTTTTTATACTAAAACAGGTGAGAAGAAGGCGCAAATACCTTCCATAAGAGTAAAATAGATACATGGAACAACTTAGTGAAGACAATTTGGCTCTAAGAGTCACAGAAAAAAATTCACAGGCTAAAATAATTAATTCCTTTCAATGGTTAAGTGAAAAGATGAGGACTGCGTAGCTATACGAGGTGTAGTGGTAGCAGCTGCTACAGGGTCCTGATGACACATTAGAAGATGCCGGTATTGGAAATGACACATGGTAACTGGCAGGAGCCCCTATCACTTTTTTCACCAGGGCCCAAGAACATTTCATATATGTGGTGGCATCAAGAACATCCCAACGGGGAACATGGAGGTTCAGCTTGCAGGGCTTTAGGTATAGTGGGTGCAGTGGTAGCCAGTGCTGCCATCAGTCATCTATTAACCGTTTCAGGGCCTTAAGCAGCTAGATCAAATGGGCACCCCATCAATTACCAGTTCCTATTTTTTTACATATCACTGGGCCCCTTTTTGATTATGGCCCCTGACAAAAATACTGCCTATACTGCCCTATTGGAACCCCTGCAAGTTACCATGTGCCATTTCCAATACTGGTGTCTTCTTATGTGTCAAATGGGCTTTTGGGATACCTCAGGATGCAGGGCCCTGTAGCGGCTGCTACCACCAGGGGTGTCAATAGGGCAGTACGGGCAGTACTTCTGTCAAGGGCCCTAATCAAAAAGGGGTACACAATATGTTAAAAAGTAGGAACCAGTAATGGGTGGGGTCTAGGGATGAGCGATATTATCGGCAAAAGTTGAAATCGGCATGGTTTTTAGGCTTATCGGAAATTTTCGATCATGCGATAGTTTAGGTGACAATCTTACACATAATCTATTACTACGCCATTTTCAGCGTTTCCTGTCATTTTGGCTGCCAGCCAATCATCTCCGAGGATAGAGGGGGGAGAGGAGGATGTACAACGTCACCACTTTGCGGTGTATGGATCTTATTGGCTGCAAAAATCACATGACCTCATTTTATCTATGCGACTGCATTTCCTGTTTGAGCTCATTCTCTGTCTATCACACTTCACAGCAGGACGTGTCTGTCTGTGTTTAAACCAATAGCTGTTCTAACAGCTCTGAGAGATAATCTCTTCTAGTACAAGAAACCATCCACCTACCTACAGCTTAGAATAGAGTTAGATTAGAGAATTTCACTTCTTATTTAGTTACAGAAAGTTTTAAGGATATCTACTGGTGTGTGAAGCTGCAGGGGGTGGGGGAGGGCGGCAGGAGGAGAGGCATTTGAAAGGAAGATATTTTGCAGCTCAGTGTGTTCTATGATCTTCAATTGAAAAGCATTGTTTTTTTTACCACTTTTTTGGCCAGCAGACCTCTGATAGGAGTTGAAATTGTCCCTGTTTTTTCAGTTCTATTGCAATCACTGCTTGTCAGTGTTCCCAAAAACCGGCATGACTTTTCCCTATAACTTTTAAATAGTTTTATTGAAGTCCGTGCATCTGTTTGCTGCAATGAGCTCAGTTGTACGCAAATTGTGTTATACATATTTGTAAATTACGCCTGTAGTCAGTGGTGTGAAGGCCGCCATATTAATCCATATAACTTCTTAATATTTCTATTTCAATCAGTGTGACTCAGTTTGGCGCTAATCGTGCATTTGTACGATAGTTTGTTGAAAACTATCAATTGCTAGTACTACTGGGCAGCTGTAAATCTCAGGGACTGAAGGAAGAACACTGTTGATTTTGTGTTACAGTTCTTGCACCAGACCACATTTCACAGATATTTGATAGAAACAATTCTGTTTCTAATCCAGATGGCTGTTGGAAATTAGAGGGATTTAAGAGTAGCTGTGATTTGCTGTCTTTCAATAAGAGACTGTCAAAAACTCTTCCATACCTTACATTTTTAGATTTCTGAACATGGAGTGAACTGCAGGTGGTAAGCGAGCAAAGAGGGGTGTAGGACATGGAGGTAGAGGTACGAGAGAAGGTGCTCCTTCCTTTAATCTGTGGGTCATGCAGATTTAAAGGTCATGCTGCGGTCAACAACAGGGATAGTCAATGTCCAGTTCAACTTAAAATGGTGGTTCAAAGACTACTTTTTCCGGCACTTTTTAATCTGTGGGTCATGATGATTTAAGGGTCATGCTGCGGTCCAGGACATGCATAGTCAATGCCCACTTCAACTAAAATGGTGGTTCCAAGACTACTTTTTCCAGCACTTTTTAATCTGTGGGTCATGCAGATTTGAGGGTCATGCTGCAGTACAGGACAGGCATAGTCAATGTCCAGTTTAACTAAAATGGTGGTTCAAATAATACTGCCTTCTGGCCCTTTTTAATTTGTGGGTTATGCAGGTTTAAGGGTCATGCTGTGGTAAAGGACAGGGATAGTGAATAGTCTGTGACTTTTTCTGTGACTCTTGTTGCCTAATTGTCTTGCCTAAGATGTAGCACGTATTCAGTTTCCTGTTGTGGATGTTAATTCCAGCTTCTCCAGCCCTTTTTGGGTGTTAGAATGAAAGTGTTGTTCCTCTCCCATAGACTTTAATGGTCATCGGCGATAATCCATTATCAACTATCAGCATGATAATTGCCGATATCGACTATCGACTCGTTAACGATAGTTGACACAATCGCTCATCACTAGTGGGGTCCCATTTAATTTGGCTCTATAGATCCCTGAAACGGTTAATAGGTGACTTATGGCAGACTGACTGATGATTGTCCGACTGATGAATGACTTATGTTAATAGATGACTGATGGAATATGTATTTCACATTGTCAAGAAGAAGTGCTACAGTTTACTAGTCGGTGACATGGGCAAACAGGGCAACAAAATTGACAGAGATCCACGTTTTATTCATTTTGATAAATGTCAAATGATCCACATTCTCAGGGGAAAGACGGATATGTTATCACCCAGACAGCTGTGCTGAAGGTGCATTCTGAGATAACGCTGGCTGCCGGGCAGGCAAAAATTTGTATGATGTGTCGAGCAAGCTCAGGCCACTCATCCAGTTTGAACACCCAGAATTTGAATGGGTCCAGATAAAGTCCAAAAACATTGGTGTTGAGCCGCAGGTAGTCATGGACCATGCTCTTAAGGTGGTCTGGGTGTGTCCGAATGCTGCCCTGCTTTTCAGGCATTGGTGAGGTGGTAAAAATCGAGTTAAAAATGTGAACCAGTGCGCTTCTGCCACACTGCCAGCTTCTGCGGTGGCTACTCGACATTCTACTGCGGGCACTTTCCTGGCGTTGTTCCACCGTGACACTAGAATGTGAACATGACGCAGCGGATGTCTTGAAGTGGTCAATGAGCACTGTCTCCAATTCCTGCATTCTACTGTCAATTTGTGTGGGTGGAAGGAAAGTGCTCATTTTTGATTTGTAACGTGGATCAAGGAGGGTGGCCACCCATTAATCGCTGTTCATTTTGATTGCCTTGATGCGTGCGTCATGTTGCAGGTAATGTAGCATCCAAGCATGCCACGTCAACAATGAGACAGTTGGCGGGGAGGCCCAGATCACGCTGCAACTCTGCCAGTCATGCCGAAGCAGGGTGCGAACGGCAGAAGTGTGAACTAAAACCTCTAGCCTTCCTCTGCAGACAGTCAAGACCCTAGTATCATTTGAGAATTTTCTGCACAACCAGGTTCATGACATGTGCCAGGCAAGGGATGTGCGTATGTCTACTGATCCTACGGACAGCAAGGAGATTTCTCTCCCATTGTCGCAAACCACATTGCCCGGCGCCAGGTTCTTAGCACCCAGCCACTGGTCGGTCTCAGGGCGCAGAGCCCTCCACAGTTTTTGACCTGTGTGTTGACGGTCTCCAAGACACATTAATTTGAGAACGGCCTGATTCCTTGTTGCATGTGATGTTACCCTTGGAGGTTGTGGATCTGGACTCTGCACCATCCCTGCAGTGGGAAGAATATCCGTCGAGCCCAAGACCCATCACCAGCGGCACTGTCATCCACCCAACTCACCCAGTGAGCAGTCAGTGAGATGTAATGCCCTTGACCGTGCTTACTAGTCCATGTGTCTGTAGTGACATGGACCTTGGTGGACACAGATGCAGCCAACGCACTGGAGATCTTGTCTGCAACATGGCGGGACAGGGCAGAGACAGCTTTTCTGGCAAAGAAATGCCAAAGAAATGCCTGTTCGGCATCTGGAGGCATGCCAGGGCCATGACGTGACAGAACCCATCTGTGTACACAACGCAGAAAGGCAACATTTCCAAGGCCAACAGCCTGGCTATGCCTACATTCAGGCTTTTGGCTTTGGGATGGTTGGGGTGAAAGCGTTCCCACACCTGGTACACAATAGGCTGGCTGACGGACTGGCCACTGCACGGCATGCAGGTCCGACTGGTGGAAGGGGAAGGCGTAGGGTGTGGTGCTGGTGATTTATATCGGGTGATTGTGTCTGGGGATGGTGCTTACCGATTCTGCTCCGGCACAACGGCAGCAAAGGACTGCTTGGGCTTGGATGTGGCTGAGGAGGAAGAGGCGGCATTAGAGGTCACAATCGTTGGAAGCCCAGGACCTCTGTGGGCTTTTTTCTCCAAGTGACTCTTCCAAAGCAATTCATGCTTTGCATGCATTTGCCTGTTCATGTTGGTGGTGTTTAAATTCTTTAGATTCTTTCCTCTACTGACGCAAACCCGGCGAATCTGAGGTTTGATCGAAAAGAACCCAGGCTATACAGGTCCTGGACGTCTTCAATGGTGAAAAACTAGTAGCAGTGTTCCCGCTTCCACCACTGATCATGGCTGGTGGATTAATGTCAGCAGACTTGTGCGACCACCCTCTCCCTTTCTGCGGCCGGACCCCCATCACCCTCCTCCTCCATTGATGATGCACTCGCCAACTGCTGCTGAAAAGACCACGTTGGATCCGCAATGTCATCAACCATCACAGGTGACTTCCTCTTCCTGACAGTCTACATCCTCAAACTGTGGGCTAGAAGCCACAGGCACTGCGAGGCACCGCTCGATATTTCTGCCGATGGACCAGCTTCCTTCTCCTCTGATGGCATCAGCGAATGGGCATCACAGCAGACAAAATCATCCTCTTTGGCCTCTTTATCTTTTGAAATGTCTTCTGCCCCCAACAGCATTGTGTTGTCAAAGAGGTCTTCAGAATATGGATTATCCACAGTGGTCGGTACATTGGGTGACATTTGGGATGTGTTTGCTTCAGGTTGGACTGATGATGACAATGATGATGACAACATTTGTGGCAGTGACTGAGAGAACGAGGAGGAAAAACCGCTCGATGCAGGTTGTGTTAACCACTGAAGAACACAGGGAGGCGGTCAAGCGATGACAGGCCTGACGGCCCTGCAACTGACGATGTGCTCGCTTGCGTGTTGCCCGGAGCACTGGAAGGAGCGCCTTGTCTTGTACCTCTAGTTCCATGTCCTACACCCCTGCTCACTCGCTTACCACCTCTAGTTCACTCCATGTTCAAAAATATAAATATTAAAAAAGTCAAGATTTATTCAGTCTCTTATTGAAGAACTGTACTCCAAAGACAGCAAATCAACAGTTTTCTTAAATGCTTTGCAACTGGCAAATTGGAGTAGAAATAGAATTTTTTCTATGGAATGTCTGTGAAATGAGGTCTTTTGGAAGAACCCTGACAGCAAATCAACAGTGTTCTTAAATGCCTATACTTTAAAACTGGCAGATTGGAGTAGAAATTTTTTCGATAGAATATCTGTGGAATGAGGTCTATACTTTGCAACTGGCAAATATTAGTAGAAATAGATTTTTTTCTTTGGGACATCTGTTAACGCTGTCTCATGGAAGAACCCTGGCAACAACAGTACGACACAGAAGTCTTTACAGAAGTCAAAACTATACACTATACAAAACTCCCTAACTCCCTAACTGTTGATGTGTATGATTCTCTAAGCTAGCTGTCTCTTTCCCCCAACTAATTCTTTTCCCGTGTAAATTCACTAGAAAATGGTGTTTCTGCCTGCTGGCCAACAAGCACACAGTGGCATCAGTGTGTTCACTACAGAGAGTAAGGTGGAAATGGCATTCAACAGGAAATACAGTGACATACACATAAGACGGTCAATGTGATTTTAGCAGCCAATGAGATCCCTACTCCCTTAGCTGTGACGTTTTTTACCTCTCTCTGTGCTCTGCACTGATTGGCTGGCTGCCAAAACTGAAGGAAGCAGCTGAGATGCCGCCGACCGCATGTCCCAGACTGAAATTTTATCGAACTTGCAGCAAAAAATTTGGTTCGGCTCGGGTTCGGAAAATGCGTAAAATTCGACTCAAACTATCCTTTTTCTGAATGATTTGCTCAACACTATTCAGGACGTTTTTGTTGAAAACTGTTTTTTCCCCCTTACTGCAGCATTTTATGTATTTATAATTTTTTAAAAGTTTTTTTATGTTCTAAAGTTGTATCCAATATATATATTTTTACCCGACAAGAAAAGGGTAAATGTTTTAAAACTTGCTTTTAAGGCTCCTTTGTCACCAATTACTACGTTTTAAAACCTGAACTACTATAATTTTATAGACAATTTTTTGGTTTTCTCTTTAATAATTGGCCCGCAATATTTAGATAGCTTAGTTCTGCGTTTTGTCATGTAACTGCATTGTTACTGTTTTGCCCCAGGGGTGGGGCAATCTTTTTCTTTTTGTATATTACTATTAAACCTGTTCTTCTTTTCCCTAAAGCTCAGTGTGTTTATTGGGCTGATTCCCAAGTGAAAGGTCATGGTTTTCAAGCAGCATGAAAAAGTTTCCCCCAAAGGGAAAGAGAACAGATCATCACTCATCGATAGTGGTCTCTTGGTCAAGAAATTGCCAAATGCATCATGCGAGGCCTGACAGCGGAAAAATATGAAATTAAGTCCTTTATTCAATGGCCAAGAGGTGGAGGGTCAGGCAAAAAATTCAGAGTCAACAAGTTGGTAATCACAAGGTTATCAGTTCTAATGCGGACAAACGCAGTGGGCGGAGGGGAATGTATGTTACAAAAGAGTGAGGTCATAGACGTCCATGTAAGCACCGTGCACCACACATTACACAGGTCTAGAATGAAGGCCTGGAAAAAGGTCAAGAAGCCTCAACTTCAATCTTGTCATAAGAATTTTGTTGGAAAAAAAGTTTGAAAAAAAAAGTGGAAAAATTAAATTTGAACCAGATTATTTGGGGCAATGGATGAAATCAAAAGACCCGGCTTTATAGGCCCCAAAAGGGGTTTTGGAAGACCAAAAGGGGGGTTTGTGATCAAGAAAATTGAAGAAATCTGTAGGTTTGGTGGAGGGAAGCCTGATGATATGGGGTTGTTTCACGTCAAGAGTTGGAAATGTTCATCTCAATGCTGAGCTATATATGGTTTTCCTGCAAGATGAGTTACTTCATACACTCGGTACTATGGGTTTGAAAGGGCAAAATGTGTTCCGCAGGACAACGACCTGAAGCAAAGTGAAGGTTGGGGAGAAGGTTCAATGCAATGATGTAAGTTGTCCACATCCCCCGGGGCCTCAACCCAAACCAAATTTGGGTAGAGTGGAAGAAAAAGTGTATTCATCCCAAGTCAAAGTATGCACCAACATTGGACGTGTAAAAGAGACCTGGATAGATTTTGGTAAAAACATGTAATTCTGATTGAGAGCCCCAAGGGTTAGGTAGTGCTGAAAGCCAAAGGGGGATTTACCAAAAACTAGCCTAAAAAAAAATTAACATTTAATTTTTTATGTGGAAAAAAGTAACATGAGACTTTTTAAGAAAAATGTAACAAGCAGATGCTAAATACTTGCAAGTCAAATTTATGTATAAGTAAGAAGATTGTCTATAAAATGAGGTAGTCTCACGTTCAAAGTTGTAGTGGGTGGGAAGATATGGATACTGAAAGTCAAAAGATCAAACCATTTTGTTTGTCAGTGTATGTTCTACCTAAATAGCTTGATTTTATCTTAGGCGAAAAAAAAGTTGAAGTTACATTTTTCTACAGTAAAGTTACACTT
>JAODAL010035787.1:0-42526 GCA_025379985.1 Phyllomedusa bahiana
TTTTTTTTTTTTTTTTTACCCCCCTTTATAAATTAACTTTAAATTTAAAATTTCTTACCACCCCCCCAAATACTATTTATTTATTTTTGATCTTTTTGGGGCGATTGGCGTTTGTAAAGGGCAATGGCGGTGTACGTGTTTTGATTTTATTTTTCGTGTTTGTGTTTTACATGTTTTTCACTTTTTTTACTTGTTTTTTTACTTTTTTCACATTTTTTTTTTTTACTTTTCCCCATAGGGGATTTGAATGAGAGATCTTAGATCTCTCATTCAATAGGAATCAATGCACAGCTTGTTGCTGTGCACTGGTTCCTATGACAACTGTCAGTCACGATGCCGGGCCCATGCCCACAGGGCACGGCTGGGCATCGTGACGTCACAGACAACTCGGAAGGCATTCTGTGCCCTCCGTGCTGTCTGTCAGAAGGCAGGAGCTGCACGGATCGAGCGATCCGTGCAGTTACTGTCGCAGACAGAGACGCAGGAGGAGCAATCTCCTCCTGCGTCTTCCTTAGTTATTGCGACCCGATGGTCGCAATAATTAAGGGGTTAACCGCCACCCCCCTCCCCCTCCGTAGTGATCGCGGGTTGGGGCAGATGCTGCGGGATGTCAGCTGTAATATACAGCTGACACCCTGCGCCGATCCCGCGAACTCTGCTTTAGAGTTCGCGCGATCCTCAGGACGTATCCATACGTCCAGGTGCGTGAACCCCCAAACGACCTGGACGTATGCATACATCCAAGGTCGTGAAGGGGTTAACAGATAATATTTTACACTTAATAAAAACGATTTATTTACTAATACTCCATGCCTCACAGCGCTGAGATTTCAGTGCCCCGATCTGTCCATAGACTACAATGGGAGAAAGTAGTTCGCGCTCTGATTGGCTGGGATAGCCACGCTCCCGCTAGCTCAAACAATCAGCTCTTTTCTGCATTTTTACTGTATTTTGAACTGTCCCACCTTTGAATTTGATTGGTCAATACTTCTCCATAGGTTTTAATGGGTCACTGTCGCTCCTATTCTGATTGGCTGGTTTATGCCGACCAATAAGAAGAGCTTACAGAATTTGAATTACTGTATTTCCCGGCAATTTCCAATATCCAAATTCCTGATGTAGCGCCATTCTGGATTTTTGGAAAGGGATTTTATTTATGTATTTTTTTAGTAGGTTTGAGCTCTGGCGAGGCGCGGTGGACTTTACACCCGCATGTATGAGCGCACCTCGGGCGGCGACATACATGAGGCGCAGCTTTCTCGTTCGAGCGCTCGAAAACTTGCGCTCCGACGTGGCGTGCTTCATACATGTCGCCCTAAGTTTTTCACTTGCTAAAAAAGATACATGTGCATGTGTGTTTTAATACCCAAAGAGATTAATTACCATATTCTAATCTCACTATGTATTAATGCTGACTCCTGGCCATAAAAAATTCTGTAGAGTTTTCCATCCAATGTACCAGGATCAATGTCTCTATGAATGTAAGGAAGTCTGATTTATCAGTGGGAGGGGAAGGAATGGAGACGGGCCACATTCCAACAATGGCTCTGAAGATAGAATGGCAAGAAAAATTGTATATTTTTAAACATATGTATATGGATGCCGTTTTTGTTACCATTTCTTAACAGACAATAAACTTAAGTATTTCCAGCCCTCTCCATCTCTTTTCTGCTCCGATGTGTCCTGTAGTATCAGTCTGATAGCCTTCTCCTCCTCCCCACTATGAGGAAAGCAAGGGTGAGGAAGCAGCATGCCTTTGTAGGCTTCAGCCTTGTAAGCGGTAGTGGACAGTGGAGGAATGCAGCAGGTGAGCCGCTCATCCTTGCACATGTAAAGAGCAGTACAGAACATGTAGTACCACACTGTGCTGTAAAGAGGAGCTACTAGACTCCCAATCACTGCACATACTTCACTAATACAGTTTTCTTTACAAGTAAAATGTTCGTGATAATTGCCTGGATCTTCCATATTCACACTTGTGCCAGAAATCTGCAATGTCTTATGACATGGTATATTTAGTTTGGTTTTAAAATACAGTGTCTCGGGAAAGACCATTGTATAGTGAAAATAGTGGATCCTAAGGCCATTGTTAATTAAGGGATCACTGTATATTTTTTACTTACTGGAAACTGGCATAGAGCCTGTACAGCAATGGACAGTGCAGTGCCTGGAGGGGAGAATACCTCCAAATATATGAAGTCATTGTAACATACGTGCCTTATTTTCTTTTCGACTCGTTCCCATGTATGAAATCAGAAACATAAGGGGGAACAGTAGGATCTCATGAACCATTAAAAAAGGAGCCATTAAGCCTCATGGAGACAATGGAATTTTTCATTTGAAGTATCCATTACAGATCAATGGCAGAAATGTAATGTCATCCCCTCATATGTCAGGTGCAGATCTTAACCTTGTATCGTACCTTGTAGCACAAGCACAATTTTGGAAGTAACAATAAGTGACCTGACACATTAATATACAGTGAAGGAAATAATTATTTGATCTTTGACTTTGCTCATTTTGTAAGTTTGCCCACTGACAAAGACATGAACAGTCTATAATTTTAAGGGTAGGTTAATTTTAACATTGATAGATAGAAAATCCAAAATAAAATCCAGAAAATCACATTGTATAAGTTATATTTGCATTTTGCAGTGATAAATAAGTATTTGATCCCTCTGGCAAACAAGACTTAATACTTGGTGACAAAACCCTTGCTGGCAAGCACATCAGTCAGACGTTTTTTGTAGTTCATGATGAGGTTTGCGCACAAGTCAGGAGGAATTTTGCAGATTATCTCTAAATCATGAAGGTTTTGAGGCTGTCACTTGGCAACTCTGAGATTCAACTCCCTCCATAAGTATTCTATGAGATTAAGGTCTGGAGACTGGCTAGGCCACTCCGTGACCGTAATGTGCTTCTTTTTGAGCCACTCCTTTGCTGCCTTGGCTGTATGGTTTGGGTCATTGTCTTGCTGGAAGACCCAGCCATGACACATTTTTAATGTCCTGGCGGAGGAAAGGAGGTTGTCACTCAGGATTTTATGGTAGATGGCTCCATCCATTCTCCCATTGATGCAGTGAAGTAGTCCTGTGCCCTTAACAGAGAAACACCCCCAAAACTTAATGTTTCCACCTCCATGCTTGACAGTGGGCATGGTGTTCTTTGGGTCATAGGCAGCATTTCTCTTCCTCCAAACACAGCAAGTTGAGTTAATGTCAAAGAGCTCAATTTTTGTCTCATCTGACCCCAGCACCTTCTCCCAATCACTCACAGAACCATCCAGGTGTTCATTGGCAAACTTCAGATGGGCCTGCCCATGTGCCTTATTGAGCAGGGGGACCTTGTGGGCACTGCAGGATTTTAAACCATTACAATGTATTGTGTTACAATGGTTTTCTTGGTGACTTGAGATCATTAACAAGTTCCCCCCATGTAGTTTTAGGCTGATCTCTCACCTTCCTAATGATCAAGGATACCCCACGAAGTGAGATTTTGCATGGTGGCCTAGATTGATGTCGATTGACAGTCATTTTGTATTTCTTCCATTTTCTTACTATTGCATCAACAGTATCTCCTTCTCACCCAGCGTCCTACTTATGGTTTTGGAGCCTATTCCATTTTTCTGCAGGTCTATGATCTTGTCCCTGACATCCTTAGAAAGCTCTTTGGTCTTGCCCATGTTGTAGTGGTTAGAGTCTGACTGATTAGTTGAGTCTGTGGACAGGAGTCTTTTATAAAGGTGACTATATAAGACAGCTGTCTTTAATGCAGGTAACGAGATGATTAGGAGCATCTCACTGGTCTGTAGGAGCCAGAACTCTTAATGGTTGGTAGGAGATCAAATACTTTTTTTCTCTCAGCAAAATGCAAATAAATATAATTTACACACTGTGATTTTCTGGATTTTATTTTGGATATTCTATCTCTCAATGTTAAAATAAACCTACCCATAAAATTATAGACTGTTCATGTGTTTGTCAGTGGGCAAACTTACAAAATCAGCAAAGGATCAAATGATTATTTCCTTCACTGTATATTACTTTCTCCTCACTGCTGATTTATAAGTTGTTAAACAACAGCTCAAATTCCAATTAATAGAATGGGATGTGGTTTAGAGGCAGAATTCATGTGAACTTCCTATGAAAACCGCAGAAGATCTGTCACATGCATGGGCTCTAAGGCAGCAGTGTACAGGAGACCTTATACACAGCCTTGTAGAAAGCTGGGGATGCTATGTTATTAGACCCTTGTCTTTACTCCTAATTTTCACTCTATCTCATCAACATTTTCTTGCTGCAGCTAACTCCACAGACATCTTCTATTTGTCTTTTCCTTTGTCTTTTTCTGTTAAAAATTAGCTATTGCTTTTGCAAATATTGTTCAGTAAGTAGTGTGTATTTCTTTAAAAATGTGCAGGTGTCCTTGGTTTATAAATTAAATATATCCAGAAATCAGAGGGTATATTTGAACAAATATAAAACATCTGTCACTGTGCAATGTAAAACATTTAGATAATGATTAGATTGAATAAGTTGTCCAGTTTATTTAAAAATTAAATAATCAGCTATTGGTGCCCAATGCAATTACAAATAAACCCATTTACTCACCTTCCTTTTTACCTTCCAGTGCTGGTTTTCCTAGGTTGCCTGTTTTCCTTTTGCCTTCTCCCAATAGGATGTCACCGCTACAGCTGCTGATTGGCTGCAGCAGTCATGTGCCTCTGCTTACACCAATCATAACTGTTCACTGTAAGGGAGTGGTACATGACCAATCAAGAGAAGCAAAGTTTTTTTTTTATTTTATTGGAATCCAGTAGCTGATTATTTAAAAACTGGACAACCCTTTCAGTACTGATAAGAAAAGTCCCTAAATGTATCAAACATCATGGAGAGACTATGGAAATGAGAAATGTACAATATACAATTTCTGTTTCACAATACCCATTCTGTATTCTACACAACTCAGATTTCAGAGGTTAGATTTCAAAACCGACGCTTTAGAAAAAACTTAGAACAGATAGAGCAGATCATAGTACTGTTCAGTTTAATGGGGCGCTCAAAATCTAAAAACCACGGGAAAAAAGCGTGACAGAAAATAAGAAAAAATATGGAAACTGAGTGTAAAATACTGGTCAGATTCTATTTGGAATTTTATAACTAATATCTACCATATGTCTACTTTTTGTTGGCATACTTTTATAAATGTCTTACAGCTGGTTCCCTGCTGCGATGGTGCGGCTCTATTTTTGAGTCAGCATGATCGCCTTGCCGTAAATTTATGGCTATTTGTGGGAATCCTTTCCCAACCATAATGTAAATTTACGTCAAATGTCAAGACGGGTTAAAAAAACTATACTCACTTTTCCCCTTTCTTTGTTTCAAGTGTTGTCTCTCGCCGGTCTTCTGTTTACTTTCTACCATTTCTGAATGGGAACATGTCTCTACTTATATGTCTACTTATAACTCCATTTAGAACTACTCATTTTAAAACAGTGATGTAAATGAGAGGCATGTAACCCCTGCAGCCAATCAGTGATGTGCCGGTTCGGAAGAAGAATAACATAAACAGAAGATTGGAAAAGTCCAGCACTGGAACTGGGGGACTGGAGGTAGGCAAGTCCAGTTTTTTTTCAATCACAGTCTGGAGCACCCTTTGAAAATTACTGTGGTGTGCTATGTGCCAATGCATAGCATGAGGGCAGCTTCTGGATGTCAAGGCAACTTGTGATAAGTTATCTTGCTAACCAGTGAAAGGTATATAAATTGTCACTTCTGCTCTCAGATTACTGATGAAAGACAAGACCACAGGATAGGTGAGACATTTCTGATGGCTGGGGGTCCAAATGCTTGGACCTCCACAATCACAAGAGTGGATAGTGATAAATGTCAATTGCAATGACAGCTCTTGGGTTGCTGGGATCTTACTGAAGATTATTACAAATGAAGAGGTGAGATACACCTTAAGAAATAAAAGTTGTGACCACAATTTAGTCTGGTTCTCCAACTCATGTAATGCTGAAGGCACACATCTGATCCCTCTCAGTGTTGACAGTGAGGGGACAGACTGTGCTGTGAATGGGCTGTTGTGGAGGGGCAGATAAAAAAGGGAGAGGGGTTGGTTGAATCAATGCATCCTCTTGTAGGTCTATATATTTGGATATCTTGCACCCTTCCATTGCAGGTAAACATTGATAGTATTTCTTATACAGGGGTGCCTGGGGCCCAACAGTGAAGTTAATTCATGGGGTCCTCTAGTGGATTTGGTTTTTGGGGCCCACCAGTGAAGTTCATTCATGACGCCCACTAGAGGAGTTGATTCTTGAGACCCACCAGTGGAGTAGATCCTTGGGCACCCCTACAGCCCCTGTATATGACTACACATACTGCACATGACTCTTGCCCTCTGCCTCTTGCTTTCTGCCTTGATTTTTTGAGTGGCCCACTATGTTTTTATATGCTTCCAATAGAAGACTCACAACATTATGTGAACAGCCCCTTATACTTGTGTCTGACTGGGTCTATATTTGAAGGGACCCAAAACACCACTATTCAGTGTTTGTTATTTACAAAAAGTTTCAGAACAATTATATTAAATATTCTGGTTACAACTTTTTCTCTCCATTCAACTTGGTCCTGCTTTAAAGCATAATTTCTGTAAATTACCATTGGCTGTCTGTTATATTAGCAAGAAGCAAGACAGATGGATGGTAGTATGATTCCAATAGGTATGGAGACACAGGTCTGCATAGGGGATATATATATATATATTTTTATATATAATATTATATATATAATATATATATATATATATATATATATATATATATATATATATATATATATATATATATATATATATATATATTTAAAGCACAGGAATGTATTTTAATCAAGATGATTTCCAAAGATGCTACTTTTTAATAGATTGTTGCATAAACAAACAAACATGTGATATCTTCAGTTGATATACATAATTTTCCATTTAAATAATTTTATGGTTCCCTTCTAAAGTTACATTTTCTCTATGGTTCCTATGAGTTAATCAAGTGAACAATCATCACTACAGCATCAATTATCATATAATGTGTTAATATTGCATTTTTAGTATAACCTACAGTATTAAAAGTAACTCGGCTTCCTCTTTGAATTTTCATTTCATTTCAGTTTGTTGTCATAGGCATTCCATAGCGAATCCAACATGGTATGTTGTGTGTTCTGTAGCTACTAATAATACACCACTACAAGCTCTGTCCATCTCCAACCATTTTTTTTTAAAAACCATATTATTAGCATATTGTAGTTTATGTTCTGGATTAGTTTAGGATTGTATTAAGTATTCCGCTATCAGTCCTGCGATATTTCATCCAGCGTATGCTCACCACTTGAATTTTCAGTCAACATGACTCTATGCAGTATGTAGGCTTTTATAATCTGAATATAGGTTTCTTTAAACTTTTTGATTTTGAAAGCATAGATAATGGGATTCATTGCAGAGTTGGCATGAGATAGTAATATAGCAATAAGAATGGCTGGCTGGAACACACTGGAATCTTTTATTGATGGGGTAAATAAGGTAAGACAATTAAGAATGGACAACGGCAACCAGCTTAGGGCAAACAGCAACAGAACAAGAGATAGAGACTTTGCCGTCTTGTACTCTTTTCCATAAAACATTCCTTTACCCTTGGCATTGGACATTGGACCGTTTGCTAAATGTTTCCGGATTAGGTAGAAAATCTCGATATACAAAGCTAGCATAATCAGCAAAGGAAGGAAAACCCATCCAAAAATATTGAAGTAAACCATGTAATCCATCCTCATAACACTTTCAAATTCACACTTTAGGTAGTTCTTCTCTTCATCGTTTAATGCAGATCTGTTATTCCATCCAAACATTGGCACCAACCCCACTATAAGTGACAATATCCAGACGCACCAAATTAAAATCCAAATTTTCCTGGGGGTGATTACAGATTTATACCTGTAAAAGAAAACTGCTGTTAATCTTTGGTGTAAGTACCGTAGTTATTATTATTTTATATGTTAGTTTGTCATGAAACTATGATTGATGCATAATTCCACCGTAACAAAGCTCAATCTTTTCTGAGAACACTGGGGATACACTTACCAATAGTGTGTGACTCTAACTAGACAGTCTTACAATGCACCATATTTATCACAGTGTTTGTAAATCTGGCACAGGTTAAAACTGTGTAGTCTAACTTACACCTTTGTAAATTGGCTTACTTTTTGCCACTAACTGTGCCAAAAGTTTGGCACATTTATTGGCGCACGGCATTGCATGCTAAGTCATGCCCCTTTCTTATGAAGGTACACCTGTTTGCCCAGGCCACTCCAATTTTGTCAGATGAGGCAAAAAAGTGTCCATAAACTATCTAAAACACATCATTAATGTGTTGTAAAGCCTGAACGCCATAATTTTGGCACAGATTGTGACCGAATTATGGTAAAAATCCCTTGATAAATGTGCCCCACTGTGTCATGCCATTCCTCTATTGCTACTGGAAATGTATGCATGAATTGCCAAAAGGTGTATCTCAATGTATCTCAACATACTCTGATACTATCAACACTAATTAAGAGTGTTAGATTATGCAGAGACACACCCCATTGACTAGAGGTATGGTAACACCTATTTGTCAATGATTTTATACATTTTCAGGAGGAGTAACAGAACAATTCTACAATGCAAAGTTCTAGGAAAATATGCCACATAATTATTATTTTAGGCATTAAGTAGTTTGTCCCACAATCAACATTTGGCGGCAATCCACAGGATAGGTGAAAAATGTCTAATCACTGGCACACCACAGATGGTAAAGATGGTGACTATGAGCTACCCTCTGAGAATGGGGTGATGGCTGCGTTTGTGAAGCTCTCCCTCATTTATTTCTGTGGTAGTTCTGAATATACCCGGGCACATTCACTTGGTTATATTTGGAACTCTTATAGAAATTAACTGGATTTTTTCTAAGTTGGCAGCTTATAATTGACATTCTTCCAACTCATGTTTGTTCATGCATGCCTTCTTGTTTTCTATCCACCTCTTGGTATCTTGAATAAACACTTGATGGTCCTGAGTCGATCTTAGTCCCCCCAATTAGTGGTACTTAGTAAATTCTTCCATTCCATACATTATCTACAGGAGATGTGGTTGGTCTGTGTGTCTTCTCCCAAATACCATGTTATGCTTCCTTCTTGCCCCTCTTCCCTTTCCCCCTTTTCTTCTTTTCACCCCCTCTCTTTACAACTGTAAAACAATTCTAATAGTCTTCAAATAATCAACTTTCCATTCTACAAGGATTTGGTCCTCCTAATTATTAATGTTGTTTATACATTTGATGTGTTCAACAATGATTGGCTCATTTCACACCTTTCCCTCTTTCCCTTTTCACCCCCTTTACCTACTCTTGTCCCTTTCCACTGTTTTCCATGTTGGGAAAGTTATTAAAAGTTATGTAAAATTGTAAAGATTTGAATAAAAACAATTAGAAAAAAAGAAAGAAATTAACTGAGACATCTGCATAAGCACTGACATCTTCCTGTTACATAGTTACATAGTTTGTAAGGCCAAAAAAAAACAAGACGTTCAGCCCATTCTGCTAAAGTGTTGCTAAAGTGTTGATCCAGAGGAAGGCAAAAAAAAAAACAATTGGCAGGAGCCAATTGTCCTCATTTAGGGAAAAAATTCCTTCCTGACTCCAAGCTGGCAATCGGAATAATCCCTGGATCAACAACCCCTCTCCAGAATCCTAGTCACTATAACTTGATATATTATTATGCTCTAGAAATGCATCCAGACATGTTTTGAACTCTGTTAGTGGATTCAGCATGACAAGTTCCTCTGGTAGAGAGTTCCACATTCTCACTGCTCTAACAGTAAATAATCCCTTTCTATGTTTATGTAGAAACTTTCTTTCCTCAAGACGTAGAGGATGCCCCCTTGTTCTAGATACAGTCCTGGGTATAAATAAATCTTGGGAGAGATCTCTATATTGACCTTTAATATATTTAAACATATTTATTATGTCCCCCTGAAGCTGTCTTTTCTGTAAACTAAATAACCCTAATCTTACTAATCTTTCTGGGTATTGCAGTCCACCTAGTCCTTTTATTATTTTTGTTGCCCGCCTTTGTACCTGTTCAAGCTCTACAAAGTCTTTCCTGTGCACGGGTGCCCAAAACTGTACACAATATTCCATGTGTGGTCTGACCAGTGACTTGTATAATGGGAGAATAATGTTCTCATCATGTGCATCTATGCCCCTTTTAATACACCCCATAATCCTATTTGCCTTGGCAGCTGCTGCCTGACACTGGCTGCTACAGTTAAGTTTACTGTCCACCAGGATTCCAAGTCATTCTCCATATCACTTTTACCAGGCGTTTTTCCATTTAACATGTAATCATGTAATGGATTTTTCCTCCCCATGTGCATAACCTTGCATTTATCTGTGTTAAACCTCATCTGCCATTTCTCTGCCCAGGCCTCCAACTTATCCAGATCTCTTTGTAATAACACATTATCCTCTATTGTGTTGATTACTTTACAGAGCTTAGTATCATCTGCAAAGATCGATATTCTACTGTGCAATCCATGTGTAAGATCATTAATGAAAATATTAAAGCGGATAGAGCCCAATACTGAGCCCTGTGTTACCCCACTAGTAACAGGGATCCAGTCTGAGTATGTACCGTTAATTACCACACTATGTTTTCTATCACTGAGCCAGTTGCTTACCCATTTGCATACATTTTCCCCGAGTTTCCACATGTTCTCCGCGCTTTGCTCATCATGAGCTACAAGCTGGCCTCAGAGAGATTACTGCAAGAAGGGACAACTCATTAAACACTCGTTGACGTTATTTTAGGTCATGATAAGTGGGTCCTTTTTAAAAATTGATGTAATAGTGCTGTATTATATAGTTATTACCCCCCAGAAATAACTCTGGAGATAACTTGGAACCTGGCAGTTTAATCCCTAAAATGCCACAGTCAATGCTGATTACAGGGTGCCGATGTGTTTTTACGGTACCAGGGCCTTACAGTGGCCCACAGGCTTGGCATGTTACTACACCTACTAGGCGCTACCAGGGGCAGGATATAATATCATGCATAATACACTGAAATACATAAATATTGCTGTGTAATTATTTTCAGAGCAGTTAGAGTTGCCTAGTGGAACTAAAATAGGAAGTAAAACAACACATCTAAAATGTCCCCTTTTTTCTACAGCTAAGCACACCATTAACCCTTTTTGGTAGAATGGTAGAATGACTTGTGTGCTTAGGGTTGTTGTCTTGCTTCATGACCCATAGTCTCTTGAGATTCAGTTCATGGACATATGTATTGACATTTTCCTTTAGAATTTGTTGGTATAATTAGGAATGTATTGTGCTATCAATAATGACAGGTATCCTTGGCCCAGATGCTGCAAAATAGGCGCGATGCATGATACCACCACCAAGTTTCACAGATGTTATGATGTTTTTATGCTGGAAAGTAGCGTTTTCCCTTCTCCAAGCACTATACACCTCAAATAAACCAAACTACTCTATTTTGGTCTCATCTGGCCACAAAAAAATGTTTCAATAACCTTTTGGTTAGTCCCCGTGATCTTTAACGAATTGCAGATGGGCAGTAATGTTCTTTTTGCAAAGCGGCTTTCTCCTTGTAATCTGCCATGCACACCATGGTAGTCTAATGTGCATGGATGTTTAAATCAGATTTTAACATTAACTAATGTGAGAAGGGCCTTCAGTACCACTGCTGGGGAGGGTAATAATGGGCTTGAATCTACACAACCTGTCTGACTGTGGATTGATGGAATCCAAACTGTTTAAAAATGGTTTCTGAACCTTTTCCAGAATGATTAGCATCAACAACTCTTCTTCTGAGCTCATAAGAAATCTTATTTTTTTGTGCCATCATACACTTCAACAAATGTATTGTGAAGATCAAACTTTCGTGTAATCGCGGCGAGTAATTGACACATCACTTATCTCCCTGCGCGTACAATACAATCGTATTGTACGAGCGTGGGGACGAGGCGTAATCCATAGTTCTCTAGGAGAGCTATGGATCACCGTAATTACAGGGCGCATTTCGCCACGTATTAAGCGAAATACGCAGCGAAATGCACCCCAAAAACACTGTGTGAATATACCCTAACTTCACCTTCAAATTTTCTGCTAATCGTTAGGGTGTTTTCACACAGTGTGCTTTTGTGGTGTTTTTGGTGCATTTTTTCACTTTTTCACTTGCAGTACTGCACAGCAATTAATCTGCCTTTATTACCACCAAGCTTCTTTCAGTTATCTAAACTGTTTAGAAAGGTGTTACAGGTGAGTAATCAATTATTTTGTTTAGAATCCACAAGACCTTTCTAAAGAATAATTGAAAGAAAGTAACTGAAGGAAGCTTGCTGGTAAGAAAGGCAGTTTAATTGCTCTGCAGTACTACAAGTAAAAATGCACTAAGGCAATATCTACACAGCAATGTGAAAATGGTGTCCAAAATCTGATGGCATTTTCACATCACTGGACCGATGTTTTTTTTTGTGGGCTTTTTGCGCAAAAAAAACATAGTCGGATTTTGGGTTTCCGATGGCGGTCCGAAAGAATATACCACATGTTCTATATTCCATTGGACGGTTTTAGAAATTTCTGGCGGAAAACCAGTTCTATTACTTTTATCTCAATTGGATTCTTAGCAGATAGATTTATGTAAAGTCCATTCAGATGAAAGGGACAGTCGCAGAACTTTCTGCCACAAATCTGATACATGTGAACTTATCCTAATTGTGTCAGAGTCTGTGCCCACCAGAGGAGTCCTTGAACCTTTAGTGGACCAAATGGACCTTAGTAGCATTAGACATGCCAATAGATGGAAGTTCTAGCGTCATTTAAACTAACAAGTCTCTATGGCTGCCTATTTTAGGATCTCTGGAATCCTCATCCTAGCTCAGCACAAAACATTTTTCCTTCCAGCAGTACACAGCATTAGGACCTGTTCACCACAGTCATATACTCACTCTACCATCAACCAGCTCCTATCTGAAGTATCTACCTACAGTATGCTGGCTCTTGATGCCTGCTCACAGGCATGAGGCTTCTATTCTCCAACATGAAGTTATCAGACCACAGCCATTAGTACAATATCATAAAAACAAGTGCAATAAATACAATGTGAATTAGCATCACAGCAAGTCAGCTCCTGAAACTGAAGACATTGGTTAGTTATGAAACACTGAAGGCAACATGTCCCAATACACAAACACCTTTTTTGGTCTATTTTGCGCCAAGAATACTCTTGACGCCATATCCTCGATATAAATGAACTGTCATACACCAAAATTAGGTGCATTATACACCGGGCACGACACATTGTAATGCACGTAAAAAGGCGCATTACATATAGTAGCAATGATATGCTGAGCGCATTCATAACGCAATGTGCCTATTTAGGCACATTACATACACTTGTAATGATACGTTATGCACCTCCATTATGCAATTCACCTCGATAGGCGCATTTCATACACAAACAATGATAAGGCTAAGCGCCGCGATTTTACAATGCGCCTTTGCCTTGAAAGCTGAGGCCAGATGCAGTACTGAGGGGGGCTGAAGTGGTCAAACGTAGAACAGATGCGTCTTCAGCTAGGCTTCCCATGAGACCTAGGCGCAGGGGCTTCCGAGGCGCAGTCGGACGAATAGGGCAGTTTTTAAGAAATGTCCAGCCTTGCCATAGTATAGGTACAGATTCAGACTGCACCTGCGAGTACGTTCCTCCTCCATTAGATGAACACTGTCCACCTGCATAGGTTCATCTAAGGGACTTGTAGATGGTGGTTGTGGAGGACTGTTGAAGTGAGGCAGATTCTGAGACCAGGAGGGCTCTATCTCCTGGCGCAGCTCTAACTCACTTCAAAAAAACGAATGTCGATTCTGGTAGCAAGAGAGATGAGGAGTAGTTAGTAGATCACAACAAGCCAGCTTGTCCTTGATTTTCCCAGCAAGGCCTCCCCAGAATGCTGCTATAAGGACTTCATTTTTCCAGGCTAGTTCAGAAGAGTGGGTGCAGAACTGAACCACGTATTTTCTAACTGTGGGATCACCTTGTCATAGGCATAGCAGAGAAACCACAGAAGACGCACATCCAGGTTCCTCGAACACAATGCAGAATGCCTCCAGGAAGGCTTGGAGATTGGCTGTCACTGGGTCCTCTCAAACCCGGAGTGGTGTGGCCCAAGCCAGAGCTTCACTGGACAGGAGACTCACGATAAAGGCCATCTTGACTCGCTCAGAAAATGTGCCGCCATTTTCATATAGGTGGAACACAGACTAAAGAACCTCCTGCAGGACTTTGGATTCTCGTCATATTGTGGCAGAAGAGATATGTACAGTGTGGAACCAGCAGAAGGAGAGGTAACAACAGGTGCAGGTTCGAAGAGACTGGTGGTAATGGCCTGTACCATTTGAAAAAGTTGGTCCTGATGGATGCCTAGACGAGTCACCACTGCTGTAATGTGCATGAGGTCTGACAGAGGAACCTCGGCGGGATCAATGTCACGAAGAGGAATGTAGGTGTTGATCCCCTGGGTCAC
This sequence comes from Phyllomedusa bahiana, assembly GCA_025379985.1. Taxonomy (NCBI): domain Eukaryota; kingdom Metazoa; phylum Chordata; class Amphibia; order Anura; family Hylidae; genus Phyllomedusa; species Phyllomedusa bahiana. Next base: position 14,632 of record JAODAL010035787.1, read on the forward strand.
CGCGAGTGAGGCAGACCATGCCAGGGAGTGGAGTCTAAGGAGCCGCTGGTATTTACCACAGCAAGGCGGGATGTGCTTGGCTGCGGGGGACTCAAAGGTCACTATCTCTGACGTGGCTACTCGTCGTGGTGACAGCCAAGTGCCCAGATCAGGAACCAGGAAGGAAGGTAGAGACATAGCAGAAAACTGGCAGGCAGCAGGCTAGGAGTTTATAGCAGGTACAGCAGGAGGGAGCAAAGGTCAGGATCACAGGTGGACACCAACAAACTTGCACAGAGCAGAGGAAGAAAGTTGCTTATATCCCAAGTGGTGGCCAGCCATGGGAGAACCAATGATGCGCTGGACCAGCGCACACCTTAGGGAGGAAGACAGCTCAGCAGCAGCAGGGAGCAGTGCAGGAACATGGAGAGGTGCGTAAGTGTCAGCAGGGCGTTCAGTAAAGGGAACATCGTCACAAGTGCGCCCGCTGACTGGAGTGAGAACCATGGCACATATTGTGACACTCACATGCCCATATATTCACATAACTCTGCAGCAAATTTCCACCTTATGGTCTTGCGCCATACACTGCTTAGGCCACTGATTGACTGAAACAGTTATGTGCAGGGCCATCTGAACAGCATTATGAGCCCCAAGGCATAGCAGTTAAAATACATGACATCACAACAGGTCATGCCTCTAGCGATGCCCAAACCTGACATCACATGCCTTTAACTACTCCCAAGCACACTCATATCATCATGCCACCTACGTCAAAATCACCCGCTGACATCTTGTAGGCAGCCTGCAGCCTTCAACACTAATTGGCAGGGCACCATGGTTTTTCACTGTTTACTTGATCTAAGAACACACAGTTAAAGAAGCAGTGTTGTCCTTGGGATCCAAGGCATATTCTCTCAATTTCCAGGACATACATTCGACCACCTGCAGCCCCATACTTGTGAGGCCCCCAGGCAACTGCCCAGTGTGCCCAATCAATCAGATGGTCATGGTCATGTGTGTGTATATATCAGGTCATTGCTACATCCTTACCCATACATTCAGTACACAAGTTTTCCTCTTAGCTTTAAGATCGATAGATTTGTTCAGCTCTATACATTATTGATATATTTCTTCTATATACAGTTGATTTTATAGAAAACTATGAATAGAAGGCAGGAATAAAGTGACACAATGCATATGCATCTTACCTTGTGGGTATTTTCACTCTCAAGTATCTGTCAATGGATATTGCAAGCAAGGATAGGATGGAGGCATTGGTCAGAATAATCAGTAGACAGCACATAAACAGGCAGGAGTAAAAATGCAGATGTTTTCCCAGGCTTATTACAATAGCCAGGGGCATAACCAGGATGCCCACAGCGAGGTCTGCAAATGCGAGAGAAACAATGAAGAAAAAGGTTGTATTCTGCAGGCTGGGGTTGACTTTCACTGCCCAGATGACCAAAATATTGCCCAAAATGGCAGATATTCCAATCACAGTCTCCACGGCAATGTATGCCTCGCTGTAGTGACCTGTGGTTTCATTTGCCATGTCCAGTGATACCATGCACAGTTAATGAAAAGATTCCAAAGCAAACATTCAAAGAAGAGGACGATAATAAATTAGAGGGGTTCATGCGTAGAAAGGCTGCTTATTGTTCCATTGCACCAACTTGTCAAAAATAAATCTTGCTTTTCTTCTTTCAAAGACAGAAAAAACTTAATGGCAGTTCCTCCAAACAGATTAGAGTCAAGGCGTAAATCTTGTAATCCTGGTTCTATCAATGAAGTGCTGTAGTGATCAGTTGAGGCCAGTTAGTTGCAGTAATAAATAAGAAAACATTTTGTGAAATCACTCTTTATATTTTTAGTTTTAGACACTTCTGCAGCATTAGAGAAGTTGGCCCGGCGGAAACCAATGTTTCCCTTTTTCAAGCAAGATTTAAAGAAATAGTTACAACTAGAGCTGGCAGAATAGACTTTGTCAGATAAACACTTTATATAAAAAAGGCAATTTCTCTCTTAAAGGGCTGTTCCACCATAGAGTTTGATGGCAAATTGCTAGGATATGCCATCAAAGTCTGATAGGGTCCCACCTCTAGTGTCCTAGAGGTGGGACCTGCACCTACCAGTATCAGACATTAATGGCATATCCTAGCGATATGCCACCAAACTCTATGGTGGGAACTATCCCTTAATATCTTTCACTTAAACCTATCCCCTCTTACATTGCAATCAAAACTTTGAGATAAATATAAAAACATTTCACGTAGAATCTGCTCCAAAATCCGTGTGAAATTAAAAAAAAATTCTGCATCTCTTGTATGTGGATGACTTCTGCAATGTTGTTTATATGAAGCAGAGAATTTCTGCACATATTTTTTGCAGGGAAGTAAAATCAGCAATGGATATAAGTAGTATGCTATTTGCTTCTGCAGATTATATGGTAAAAAGCCCAAGATTGTCCTCATTCAATAGCCATGGGACTAGTCATCATGTGGTTAATCAGTTCAAACTGCAAATTTACAGGTCAACTTTGGATTTCTGCTACAGGAATTTTCATCTGATGTGTATGGGTAGAAGCACATGACCGCAACACCATTGGCCTTACGAGATGCCGGCAAACTCATGCATCCATTGATGATCACATAGGAGGCACGGCTATCAGCCGCAACGTGTATTCCTATCCTAACCTACCCTAACACACAACAGAGATGTATTTTGCTGGCTGGGTTCATGCAATATGGGAGGTTTATCAATACTGTCTAACATTAAGACAGTGTAAACATAGACTAGAACTGTCTAGACTAACTTTACACCTCCTATTAGTTGACTTTTATGCCACTAATTTCACCAACATTTTGGCTCAAGACATTGCATGCTAACCCTTCCCCTCCCCCCCCCTCCCCTTTCCTGTAAAAGGAAGACTAATTTACCAGTGCTGCACCTCATTTGTTGGGCATGGCACATAAGTGTCTATAAACTTTCTAAAACACATAATAAACATGATGTTAAGCATGTACACCACTATTTTTGACACACATTGCACCAGAATTCTTGCCCAGTTGTCTCAATAAATGTGCCCCAATGTTTTTTGATGCATATTTTGATGCATGAAATGTACATTTTATGCGTGCTTTACATACCACAATATGTGTCACAAAGCAACAATTCTGTGGGAATACACACGATTAGTGGACATTGCGTGATTTTTTTATCCGTCATCTGATGCATTACACAATATGTAACCAAAAAAAAAGCATGCAATGCACTGCAGTGCGTGCAATGCTTGATGCGTAAATGCATGTATTTTTACAATGGAGGGTAAATGGCAATTGGATAAAACACACTAAGTAATGCACATATTTTGTAGACAAATAATTTGGGTTTTTTCGGCATGTAATGAGTCAAAAAATTCATCAAATTAAATTTAGTTGGCTGTGAAAATATGCATAAAAATATGAGCCAAACAAAACAAGCAAAAAGCATGAAAAAGGCACCAAAAGAACTGTGCTTGAAAACACATGAAAAACCTTACATAAATTGTGTTTCTCCCTTGCAATACATGTATATTTTTCAGCATCTTTTTTAAACCCTGTAACTCTAGCCTAAGGCAAAAGGAGGCCTCCTCACAGCTCTCTCTAAAATAGGCGACAATGCACACATACTTGGCAACTCTCCCATGTTTTCTTGGAATCTTCTGCAAACTGGGATTCAAAATGGCAGATTAACATGAAACTCCGCCCCAAAAATGGGCATTCCAGGGTGTATGGCAGAAATTTTCGGGCAGTGCAAAGGAGTTCCCTGGGGTGAGGCTAAAATCTCAGGTGCGGGAGGTAAAAAGTTCCCATAGATGCAAACACTTAACCTTGCCCTAGTAATGAAGACCTGATTTTTCAGGTGAAAATTTATAGGATCAACGAAAATACAAATATCCGTTTCTGCTTGTTGTAGAAAGAAAGAAGAAAATTCTGCAGACTGATATAGTTTATCATTAATGTATGTTTTGTTCTATTATTAATAGAACAAACTGAGCAGTCAGTTTTTCTAATACTATGAAGCTTGAAGAGATTGGGAGCCCTTCAACAGGTTTGCTTTGGAGCCAGGCTATACTACCAATAGGAGATAAGCTTGTAAGTAAGGTCCATCTAAATCTTAGCCAACAATTCCCAAAGAAAAGAGGAACCAGGCTCTGATTATATCTGTTTTGAAGGCTCAGTTGTAGATTTTGTCTTATTTTTTACCATTAAATAATAAAACAATGTCTAAAGTGGCCGTTTTATATGGTAAGAGCAAAGGATCAACAGTTGTAGAATGTTCAAACATAGGAGATGAATTAAAGAGGTATTCCCATCACAGACATTTAAATAGGTTGTCTTACCATGCTGTTTTAACAGAGCCACAGACAGCTTCCGACTCACACTTCCTGGTTAGGCTGTGGTAGTTCTATGACAATGAGCTCCGGTCTGTGGACCGCGGTCTGAGGGCCAAATTTCACGTGCCAAATTTCTAAGTGACAATTTAGAAGTGGCAATCCTCAGAAATATCCCAGAAATGAGCCAGAAGTGAGCATAAGGGAGCAGGGACTCTCGCCTTTTTGTAAGTAGCTGCACTTCGTCGCATACTCCTTAATTACCATGCTTGCTATTACTATCTACCTTGCAGCCATCTGCCTCCTATCTTACCACCCTGTCTTGCCCTCAGACAATTTTATCCACATAAGCTCCTCTCTCCTTCCCTCACCTATGTACTCATCCCACACGCTATTTTCCCTTTTCAACCACCCCAAACCTCCAGCTCACATATTACTGCACAAACGCCACTCATGTTCATCACTGAACCATCTGCTGTCTCTTTTCATTCTCCTGCTTCTTGCTGCAGGGGACATCTCTCCTAACCCCGGCCCACCCTCCTTCACTGCTCATCCCACCTCCTCCTCTGCCTCCCATAGAAACCCTGCTAACCTGCTTGCTATTCGCTGTACGTCTTTTTCTGCCCCTTTTAAGTGTGCTCTATGGAACGCCCGATCCGTCTGCAACAAACTCACTGCTGTTCATGACCTGTTTCTCTCCAACTCCCTCAACCTGCTAGCCCTCACAGAAACAGGTCATTCACCCTGTACCCTCACTCACTTTCCCCTCCTTTGAGGTCCACACCCTCAGACTCTTTCAGCCATTTTCCATCAGAGTCGCAGTTGTCTACAGACCCCCTGGCTCACCCCGTCAGTTTCTGGATCATTTTACTGCCTGGCTCCCACACTTCCTCTCTACTGAAATACCCACTCTCATCATGGGTGATTTCAACATCCCCATTGATGACCACATGTCTCCTTCTGCCTCTCAGTTTCTTTCACTAACCTCTTCTCTTGGCCTCTCGCAGTTTACTGACTCTCCAACCCACAAGGATGGGAACTCTCTTGATCTGGTCTTCTGTCATCTTTCCTCAATTTCAAACTTCACTAATTCTCCTTATGCTCTCTCTGACCACAACCTTATCTCCTTCTCTGGACAAACCTGCTCATCACACATTCCGAAATATCCGCTCCATTAATACTCAGGAACTCACAGACACCATACAGTCCTCACTGCCCCCAATATCCTCCCTCTCATGTCCTGACCAGGCTGTCAAACGTTACAATGAAACTCTCACAACCACCCTGGACATGTTGGCACCACTCAGACACTGCACTACCAGAGTTAAATGCCCGCAGCCTTGGCACACGCCTCAGACTTGCCATCTGTAGCGATGTTCCAGGTGTGCTTAGTGGCTGTGGAGAAAGTCGAAGCTACCTGCACACTTTCTCCACTACAAATTCATGCTCAGGACTTACCACACTGCCCTTCACTGCGCCAAACAAAAATATTTCACCTCCATCATCTCAACACTACACAACAACCCAAAACGCCTCTTTGACACCTTCCACTCCCTCCTAAGGCCTAGAGCTCAGGCCCCAGTCACTGACCTCTCTGCTGAAGACCTGGCCACTCACTTCAAAGAGAAAATTGAAAATATCCGGCTAAACATTTCTCAGTCCCCAAGTAATACCCATCCCATGCCCTCCCGCACGTTCTCTAATCTACTCTCAGCCCTTGACCCGATGACAGAGGAAGAAGTGTCCAGGCTTCTCCTGTCTGCAAGCCCCACCACCTGCTCTACTGACCCCATTCCATCTCACCTCGTCCAGTCTATTTCTCCAGCTATCCTCTCTCACCTTACTGCTATCTGTAACCTCTCTCTCTCTCCACTGGGATCTTTCTATCTTCCTTCAAACATAACCCCTTTAATAAAAAAGCCCTCTCTGGACCCGTCCTGTGCTGCTAACTACCGACCAGTCTCTAACCTGCCCTTCATCTCTAAACTCCTGGAACGCTTGGTCTACTCTCGCCTAATCCGCTATCTATCTACTAACTCTCTTCTTGACCCTTGGCAATCAGGTTTCCAGCACCCTGCACTCCACGGAAACTGCCTTAGTTAAAGTCTCAAATGACCACCTAACAGCAAAATCTCAGGGTAACTACTCCTTGCTGCTTCTCTTGGATCTCTCTGCAGTGTTTGACACTGTGGATCTCCTTCTCCTCAGCATTCTCAGCACCATTGGCCTCCAGGACACCGTTCTCGCTTGGTTCTCATCTTACCTGTCTGATCGTCCTTCAGTGTCTCATTTTCTGGTTCTATCTCCTCTCCTCTCCCTCTTGCTGTTGAAGTTCTCAGGGATCAGTTCTAGGACCTCTCCTCTTTCATTGTACACAGCCCCCATTGGACAAACCTCAGTAGTTTGGCTTCCAGTACCATCTCTATGCTTTTACACCCAATTATAAAACCTCCTCCCGTCATAAACTAGCCCAAAAACAAAACACCAGGGGACGGGTTCCTGGCCGCGCCCTCTGACAATCATTTTCCTTCTCCACCCAAAAACTAAACTTCAAAATACTGAACTTCTTGTCTTTCCACCTTTCCCAACCAACCCCCCCCTCCCCATTTTTTTTTTCCTGTTTGAGGTCCCCAAAACCATTTCTCCTAGGGCACAGGCCCGTTTCCCTGGGGGTTATATTAATTTGGTTTTCGCCCTTTTCCCCCTTTAACCCCAAAATTTCCTTGCCCACCCCTGTCATCTGCCCTAAGAACATCTCCAAATCCGTCCTTTTTCTCCCCGTGGAAAAAAACTAAAAACTTCATTACTGCATTTTTTATTTTTCTCGTTTTGACTACTGTAACACCTTGCTTATTGGTCTCCCCTCTGAAAAACCTCTCCCCTCTTCAATCGGGCCCTGAAATGCAGAAACCCAGGCTCCATATTTCTCCCCCACCCTGCTTTACCCCTTGCCTCTCCCCCTGGGGTTCAGTCACTGCATGGTTGCCCATTCAGTACAGGATACATTTAAAAAACTCAGAAAACTCACTCTTTAAAGCTCTCCAAAAACGCGGGCCCCCCCCCCTTACATCTCCTCCCTCGTCTCTGTCTCCACCCCCCGGGGCTCTCCCTCGGGCTGCTGATTTTCCGGGTTTAAACAGTATCAATCTTTCCGAACCCCCCATGCCCTCCCCAAAGATTTCACAAGTGGGAAACCAATTCTCGGGAAATATGTACCTTGGGCGGATCAGGCACATTCAAAAACCCTCACAGTTTTAAGAGGGGCCCTAAAAATTTTAACTTCTCGGTCTGGCCTCCCAAAGTTTCCCTAACTGCTATCACACAAATTTTTCCACCCCTACACTAGGGAACTCACGGGCCCACTTATTTTGTATATAGATTTTAACTGTCCAGGGTGGCAGGTTCACCCCTTTTTTCATGTAAACCCCCCCTTTTATGAAAACAAGGCTGGGGCCTTTGAAAAACTTGGCCCCTTTCTCCCGAAATTTTAACCCTTTACCCCCTAATGGGTTGTAAGCTTTTCACGGGGGCGGGGCCCCTCACCCCTTTGTGTCTCATTTTTTAAGTACTTTTAATGTGTAATTTTCCTGTAGGGTTTCCCCTTGAATTTGTAAAGTGCTGCAAAATATGTTGGGCCGCTATATTAAATAAAGTTTAAATTTATTATTATTATAATTAATGTTTTGGGTTTTATGCTCTGATATGTTATAATTTTCTAGCTTTTCCGGGTTAAAATTGAAAAGAGGGGCAAAAGGGTTTGAAAATTGCATTTTTTTAAAACCCTACAGAGCTTTTAAAGGCTAAAAGGGTAGAGATGAGCAAATTAAATCGACAAAGTTGAAATGGCATTTTTTTTTAGGCTGATCGGAAATTTCCGATCACGCAATATTTTAGGTGACAACCCGCAGATAATCTAATTTCATCGCACATTTTCGGCGCTTTCCTGTCATTTTGGCGGCCAAACAAATCACTTAGAGCCTAGAGCAGGGGGAGTGGGTGTGCAACTCAGAAGTTATGTTTTATGGTTTTAAAAGGCGGAAAAATCACATGACCCACCCTTTTTCATAAACAGCGTTTCCCCGCCCCATTAACAGTCTTTCCCGTGTCTAACAAATAGAGCAAAGGGGCGTGTGCTGGGTCTCTCAATACAGCCCCTTTTGCTCGAGGGCCCAGTCCCCTCTTTTAAATTTATTTCAGACAATATGCTTTTAGCTTGGGAAATTAGGGAAAATTTGGTAAAAAAGAGGGAAATTTTAGGGTTTTTTATTTAAATTTAAAACAGAGACTTTTAAAAAAAGCAGGGAAAGGACCCGGGCGACGGGCAGACGGAAACCAGGCTTTTGGAAAAAAGGGTGTATATTGTTTCGCCCAGATTCTGCTTTTAACCTGCATTGAAATTGATTTTTTTTTCCATTTTTTTGGGCCCCACCCTCGCCCTGGGTGGGAAACGTACCTTTTTTTTTTTGCGTCCCCGTTTTTTTTTTAAATAGCCCCGATGTACTTAAATTTAGATTACAGAAAATTTTGTAGTAACGCTGGTGTATTTAATTTGGTGCAAAACCCCCTTTCTTATCTATATAACTTTTTAAAAAGCTGTATTGCCTTTGGGGCCCCCCCCAGTTTTGTTTTAAAGAGCCACCCTTTACTTAAATTTTTGGGTACAGAAATTTTGGGAGAAAATGTTGGGGGGTATTTCATTGGTGCAAAAACCACCTTTTGTTATCCGTATAAATTTTTAAAAAACTGTATTGCACTTTTGGGGCGCCCCAAATTTTGTTCAAAAAAGGGCCAAACCCTTTTACTTAAATTTGGATTTAAAAAATTTTTTTTTGTAACTGTTGGTTTTATTTCCTTGGTGCCCAAAACCCCCTTTTTTTATCCTTTTAACTTTTAAATTTCTGTATTGCACTTTGGTGCGCCACAGTTTTGGGTTTAAAAAGCCCTTGTACTTAAATTTGGATACAGAAAAATTTTTTTTAACTTGTTCTCGTGTATTTTCATTTTTGCAAAAAACCACCTTTTTTATCCGTATAACTTTTAAAAAAGCTGTATAGCACTTTGGTGGGGCCACATTTTTTTTTCAAAGGGGCCCCCTTGTACTTAAATTTGGAAACAGAAAATTTTCCCAATTAAAATGTTTGGGGAATTTTATTGGGGCAAAAAACCCCCTTTTGTTATCCTATAAATTTTTAAAAAGCTGTATTGGGACTTTGGTGCGCCACAGTTTTGTTTTAAAAAAACCACTTTGTGATTAAATTTGGTTTAAAAAAATTTTGTATTAACTTTCTCGTGTTTTTTATTGGTGCAAAAAACCAAACCTTTTTTTTTCCATATAATTTTAAAAACTGTATTGCACTTTGGGTGCCCCGGGCCCTTTTTTTCAAATAGCCCCCTTGTAAATTAAAAATTTGGGTACAGAAATTTTTTAAATAACTGTTGGTGTATTTCATTAGTGCAAAAAACCCCCTTTTTTTATTTCCCTTGAATTTTTAAAAAGGTTTTTATTTCACTTTGGTGTGCCCCAGTTTTTTTTCAAAGAGCCCCCTTTTTACTTTAAAATTTGGGTAAAAGAAATTTTGGGAAATTTAATGTTGGGTGTATTTCATTGGGGGCAAAAACCACCTTTTGTTATCCGTATAAAATTTTAAATAGCTGTATTCACTTTTTGGGGCGCCACAGTTTTGTTCAAATAGCCACCCTTTTACTTAAATTTGGATACCGAAATTTTTTTTATTTAATGTTTTGTGTGTCATTGCTGCAAAAAACGCAATTTTTCAATCCCTGTTAAATTTTGAATAGTTTTATTGCGCTCGTGAATCTCAGTTTTGGGGAGATAGCACACTTGTATTATAGTTTGTTGAAAACCCTTTAATTTTAGTCCTAATGGGCAAATTTTTTTAAAACCCTGGGACGAAAAGGGGAAAAAACCCCTGTTGATTTTGTCCCCCAGACCGCATTTCAAAGGTATTCAATAGAAAAAAATCTGTTTCTAGTCCTAGTTGGCTGTTGGAAATTAGAGGGATTTAAGAATAGCTGTGATTTGCCATCTTTCAATAAAACACTGTCAAAAACTCTTTCATACCTTTTTAAATTTTTATCTTTCTGAACATGGAGCGAAATGCAGGTGGTAAGTGAGCAAAGAGGGGTGTAGGACATGGAGGTAGAGGTACGAGAGAAGGTGCTCCTTCCTGTGCTGGTGACAACATGCAAGCAAGCGGATTGTCGGTTGCAGGACCGTCAGGCCTGTCATCGCTGGGTCGGTGCCCTGTGAATCTCAGAAACGAACAGCGTCGCCAATATGTTCTTCAGTGGTTAATGCAACCTGCATCCAGCAGTCTTACCTCCACGTCCTCCCAGTCAAGGCCACAAGGTGGATGATTTTGTCTGCTCTGATCGCTGATGACATCAGAGGAGGAGAAGGAAGCCGGTCAATTGGCAAAAATCCCGGGCGGTCGGCAACGTCTTGCAGTGCCTGTTGCTTGTAGCCCGCAGCTCCAGGATGCAGAATGTCAGGACGAGGAAGTTACCTGTGTTGATGATGATGATGACGACATTGCGGATCTAATGTGGTGTTTGCAGAATTTGCTTGCGAGCGCTTCATCACTGGACGAGGAGGAAGACGATGGGGTAATGTCAGTACGGGTCCCGCCTCAAAAAGGGAGAGGGCGGTCGCACAAGCCCGCTGAGATTATTCTGCCAGCCACGATCAGCGGAAACACCGCTCCTCGCTTATCGCCGTCATAAAGGTCCAAGACCTCTCAAGCCTGGGGCTTTTTCAAGCAAGCCTCTGATTCACCCAGCGATGTCATATGCCGCCTTTGCCGTAAACGCATCAGTAGAGGGAAGAATCTTAGGTGTTTAACCACCACCAACATGTCTAGCCACATGCAGCGAATGCATGAGTTGAAATGGAGGGAACACTTGGCGAAAAAAGGCCACACCGATCCCGGGCTTCCAACCACTGTCACACCCTCTGTCTCCGCCTCCTCCTCCTCCGCCATGACCAAGCGTTCCTCAGCTGCCCATGTCTCTCAGAGTCATGATCAAGGATCAGCCTCCGCTTCAGCCTCCACCGTCGCCCGAGTACCACCAGCACCACCAGAGACCCATCCTACCTCTTCTCCAGTTTGACCTGCACGCCGTACAGCGGCCAGTCTAGCAGCCAGTCTTCTGTCTACCAGGTTTGGGAGCAGAAGACACTTGTAAATAGAAAGCTAGCCACTTATATTCACCTAGTATCCGTTCAGCACAGATATGGGAACTCTCAATCACATCCTATATCATGCAACAAATTAGCAATCCGGCCATACCATAAAACACATATATTTATTTTGTAAATCGTTAAAAGCATACATATGTCCGCTCTCCTTGGCGTTTATGCAGTCATGAAAACAATCGTTATAGGATACTTAGGTTTAGTTGCGGTGGATCGCCGTTCAGTAGCTATGTCCATAGACCATCACGGTCTTAATCCCAGCGGGTTTCCACACATGCGATAGCTATAATGTAGTCTACATGATTAAATGCCCCTGTGGAAAGACATATATAGGACAGACTTCTAGACAGATAAAAATCCGTCACAATGAACATAGGTCGGTGATTCGGCAATATATGAAAAAAGATGTTAGCACTGCAGGAAAAAAGGATGAGAGCAGTAGGCATGGTGAAACTTCTCTAGCCCGTCATTGGGCTAATGAGAGACATGGGCTAGTAGAGTTGAAGTGGTGTATACTGGAAAGGGTTACTGGCGAACCTGCAGTGATCGCGAGAAAGTTGCTGCAGAGGGAGGCTTTCTGGATCCATTGCATGGATTCATTAGCCCCTAAAGGCATCAACGGAAATTTTGTCTTGATGGTGTTTTTGTAACGTCCGTAGTGGTTTTTATTGTTCTTGTTTTTATTGTTGTGCCTGCTTTCCCTTGTAAGGAACGCCTACACTAGTGTGCGCATGCTTGAGAAAGAGGCAACACTGTCTCGAAACGTCGCTATCTGACGTGCGCCCAGCCCGTGGCTCCTGGCGTACCTCTCAGGAAACCCCGCTGGGATTAAGACCGTGATGGTCTATGGACATAGCTACTGAACGGCGATCAGCCGCAACTAAACCTAAGTATCCTATAACAATTGTTTTCATGACTGCATAAACGCCAAGGAGAGCGGACATATGTATGCTTTTAACGATTTACAAAATAAATATATGTGTTTTATGGTACGGTCGGATTGCTAATTTGTTGCATGATTTGGGAGCAGAAGACACACTTTAACCCAAAGCATCCCAAAGCCAAAAGCCTTAATGTCGGTATTGCCAGGCTTTTGGCCTTGGAAATGTTGACTTTCCATCTGGTGGACACAGATGGGTTCCGCCACGTCATGGCCCTTGCCTGCCCCCAATACCAGATGCCGAGCAGGCATTTCTTTGCCAGAAAAGCCGTCCCTGCCCTGGCCAGCCACGTGTCATCTAAAATTTCAAGCGCTTTGTCTGCATCTGTGTCTGGCAAAGTTCATCTGACCACCAATACATGGACTAGTAAGCACGGCCAAGGCCGCTATATCTCTGTGACAGCTCACTGGGTGAGCTGGGTGGATGTCTCTGGTGGTAACGGTGGCTCTCAGGCTCGACGCACGCTCTTCAAAACTGCAGGGATGGTGCAGGGTTCTTTCCCTAAGGTCCACTGGTAGCATCACGTGCCCATAGAAACCAGGCCGTGTTGAAATTAATCTGTCTTGGCAAGGTGCTGTGCGATAACGGCCGAAATCTCCTCACCGCCCTTAAGATCGGTAGGCTGGAGCACATCCCTTGCCTGGCACACGTCATGAACCTCGTCGTCCAGAAATTTCTAAAGTGCTACCCAGGTCTGGACTGCTTGCTTAGGAAGGCTTGAGGTCTGAGCTCACACTTCCGCTGTTCACACCCTGCTTCTTCCTGCCTGACTGCGATGCAGGGTCAGCTTGGCCTCCCCGTCAACCGTCTCATTGTTGACGTGGCAACACGCTGGAATTCCACCCTCCACATGCTCCAGCGATTGTGGCAGCAGCGCAATGCCATTACGCAGTACGAAGTGACACATGGCCTTACAAGCAGCGGTGCGGACCTCGGGGTGTTGAGCCACCGAGAGTGGAGGCAGGTGAAAGAGCTCTGCACCATCCTTGCCAATTTTGAAGAAGACACCAAAATGGTCAGTGTGGACAATGCCCTTGTCAGCATGAGCATTGTGGTGATCTTAGTTCTGGAACGACTGTTAGACACTCTGAAACAGCAGGTACCACCAGTGACGGAGGAGGAGACGGACACAGATGCGGACACAGAGCCTTTCTCTCCATCGAATCCAGTTTCACAACTTTATCGGTCTTCATTAGGCAGTGGTTCGGGGTCCAGGACTAGTGCAAGGCGGCGCCTCAGCTTTCAGGGTACAGCATCTGAGGCAAGTCAGGCGGAGGAAGCGGAGGAGGATGAGGTATTCCTGGCCACCGACGTTACCGATGTCCCTGCCTTGGAAAGAGGTTGGCACGGATTTGAGGCGGAGGAGGAAGATGAGGAAGATCAGTTTGCTAGTGCCCCTCGACCCAGAGGCTTGGGAAATCAAGGCTCTATCTCTCACATGAGTGCTTGGATGCTCCATTTCCTCCAACATGATCCTCGCATTAAGGCCATCAAACTGAACAACAGTTATTGGGTGGCCACCCTCCTTGATCCCCGTTACAAAGCGAAACTCAGCACTTTCCTTCCACCCTCCTAAGTAGAGAGTAAAATGCAGGAATTGGAGACCGTGCTGATTGATCAACTGGAGACATCTGTTGCATCTGCTTCACATTCTTCAAATTTCACAGTGGAACAACGTCAGCAACATGACAGCAGTAGAGTGCCAAGAAGCCGCAGCAGCAGGCATTGTGGCAGAAGCCTAATGGGTGACCTCTTTCAATCTTTATTTACCACCTCAACAACGAATGTAATGCAGGGCACACATACAGCACACAGAGACCGGCTTCAAATCATGCTGCACGACTATCTGTGTCTCAACACCGATGTTTTTGGATATGTTCCGGACCCAATCGACTTCTGGGTATCCAAAATGGATGGATGGCCCGAGCTCGCTCACCATGCCATAGAGGTGTTGTCCTGCCCAGCAGCCAGCGTCATATCTAAGCGGACCTTCAGCACAGCTGGAGGAGTCATTACAGACAAACGCATCAGGCTTTCCACAGATAATGTCGTTTGACTTTCATCAAGATGAATCAGGCATGGATCTCTGATGATGTTGTGGCTCCAATTGCCGAGGTCACCGATTTGTTGCCGGTCTACTTCACATTCCTCTTCAAACAGAAATGGTCATTTAAAAAAAAAAAAATCATTTCTTACTGCAATTTTTATTTTCAGTTCCCAAAAGGCCATTTTGCTGGTTTCGCGGTGAGGAGACTGTAAAAGACACCAATTGTACACGGTTTCATGAAAAAAATGTATTCCATTTACTCACTTCATCTTTAACATTTTTCGCACTGTCAATAGTTTAGGGGTCATGGTGCTGTGAGATACAGCTATAATCAAGGTCCTTTGGAACAGAAATGTGGCTTCTAAGTGGCATTTCTCCCTCACAATTTTTAACAGTGGCTGAGAAGTCTGAGAAGTAATTTTTATAATTTTTGGGTCATGCTGCTGTGAAATGCAGCTATACTACAGATCCTATTATAAAAAATGTGGTTTCTAACAGACATTTGTTCTTCACAATTGTCAAGAGTGGCCAAAGATTCATGCTTTGAATTTTTGGGGGCATGTTGCTGTGAAATACAACTATACTACAGGTCCTATTATAAAAATATGGTTTCTAACAGAAATTTGCTCTTCAAAATTGTCAACAGTGGCTCATGGGTGATGTTTTGAAATTTATGGGACATGGTGCTGTCAAAAACAGGAATAGGTAGGACACTGTTAACGGACACATATTGCAAAATTACTTGTTTTTGCAGGATCTTTAACATAGCTAGCAATCCCTGTAGTGAGACAACCTGTTTAATACAATTAAAAAAAAGAGAAACAAAGACGTGGTGGTATTGCATCCTATTTTAAAAATGTGTCTTCTAGAATTAAACTACTAAAAAAAATTGCATGTACAAAATAGCTGATGCAAATATTCCTCCGAATTGTACAAGGGAGTTACAGCAAGACTTGAACAGATGTAGGTTATTCAGAGGACATGGAGTATGGAGCACATTTGCCACCCCAAGAACACAGTCCATTTCCTCTAACACGTTGAGTAAAATGAGATAAAGAATGCCAAGAAAAAGGGCACCTGGGTGAAACAGGAGCGTCAACCACCAGCATTTCCAAGTGAAGCTCAATTGGTCTGCACTCATACGGAGGGGGAAGCGCTCTCGTAGAGGCAGAAATTTCTCAAGCGCTACCCAGGTCTGTGTACTAAGGAAGGCTGGAAGTCTTAGCTCACACTTCCGCTTCCGCACTCTGCTTCAGCCCGACTGTTTTCGTTGCTGCGTCATAAGGGCATTTTTGCCGTGTTAATGGATGACGGACGCCAGCCTGGGCTCTCACAACCGCTCCCACCTGTAACCTGCGGGCCTGCTAGCTGAACCTGCGTGTAATAGATGACGAACACCAGCCCTGGCTCTCATTGCACCCACTGTAACTCCGGCCCTGCTAGCTTAACCTGCGTGTTAATAGATGACGGACGCCAGCCTTTGCTCTTACCACACCCACTGTAAGTCCGGCCCTGCCAGCTGAACCTGTGTGATCCACGTTTACAGCCTCACCCGCCTTGATCAGTAATTTCCTTCAATCCACTTGACAGTAGAATGCAGGATTTTCAGACAGGCCTCGTTGACCTACTGGGGACATCTGTTTTGTTTGCTTCACATTCTAATGGCAGTAGAATGGCAAGTAGCTCCAGCAGCAGCAGTTTTCGGAAAACGAGTTGTTTTTAATATAATTTATTTCTCATTGCGAAATTTTCTGCTGATGGTCCATAACGGCACCTGTGCGGGTTTTTGGGTCATGCACTTTTTAATCTGTAGGTCATGCAGGTTTGAGGATCATGCTGCGTCCAGACAGCATAATCAATGTCCATTTCACTAAAATTTGTTCAAAGACTCCTTTTTCTGGCACTTTTTAATCTGGGGTCATGCAGGTTTGGGCCATGCTGGCCCAGACAGTATAGTCATGTCCAGTTCAACTAAAATGTGGTTCAAAGACTCCTTTTCCGCAATTTTAATCTGTGGCAACAAGGTTAATGTCATACTGCGTTCTAGACGGTATACAATGTCCATCAACAAATGGTGTTCAAAGACTCCTTTTTTCCGGCAATTTTTAATTTGGTGGGTCATGCAGGTTTGGGGCTCATGCTGTGGCCCAGGACAGGTATAGTCAATGTCCAGTTCAACTAAAATGGTGGTTCAAAGACTCCTTTTTCCGGCAATTTTTAATCTGTGGGTCAGACAGGTTTAATGGTCATACTGCGGTCCAGGACAGGTATAGTCAATGTCCAGTTCAACTAAAATGGTGGTTCAAAGACTCCTTTTTCCGGCACTTTTTAATCTGTGGGTCAGACAGGTTTAATGGTCATACTGCGGTCCAGAAAAGGTATAGTAAATGTACAGTTCAACTAAAATGGTGGTTGAAAGACTCCTTTTTTCCGACAATTTTTAATCTGTGGGTCATGCAGGTTTGGGGCTCATGCTGTGGCCCAGGACAGGTATAGTCAATGTCCAGTTCAACTAAAATGGTGGTTGAAAGACTCCTTTTTTACGGCACTTTTTAAACTGTGGGTCATGCTGGTTTGAGGGTCATGCACTGGTACAGGACAGGTATAGTCAATGTCCAGTTCAACTAAAATGGTGGTTGAAAGACTCCTTTTTCTGGCACTTTTTAATCTGTGGGTCAGACAGGTTTAAGGGTCATGCTGCGTTCCAGGACAGGGATAGTAAATGTCCAGTTCAAGTAAAATAATGGTTCAAATTATACTGCCTTCTGGCACTTTTTAATTTGTGGGTCATGCAGGTTTAAGGGTCTTGCAGTGGTTCAAGACAGGGATAGTGAATAGTCTGTCAGTTTTTTTCTGTGACTCTTGTTGCCTAATTGTCTTGCCTAAGATGTAGCACGTATCCAGTTTACTGTTGTGGATGTTAATTCCAGCTTCTCCAGCCTGTTTGGGTGTAAGACTGAAGGTGTTGTTGCTCTCCCATAGACTTTAATGGTAATCGGCGATAATCTGTTATCGACTATCGGATATCGTCATGATAATTGCCGATATCGATTATCGAATCGATAACGATAGTTGACACAATCGCTCATCACTATTAAAGGGGTTTTCTCACTTCAAAGATCATATCTGTAATGATGGGGACAGTAAAAATAAGCACTTTTGCAATTGGTTTGCAATGCCTAAATCATTTAGTATAGCAGGCATGAGTTAATCTGTGTGTGTATAGAGCTTAATTAGCAGCCTGAGGACAGGCTATGCCCCCTTTGTGACATGCCCCCTGTACTGTGATTGGCTACCTGCACTCTAGTTGCCTCAGCTTTCTGTGTTGGCTGTGTCTGTATAATAAAGGCTGCTGATCTCCTCTCTATGCTCATCTTCCAGCTCTATGTGAAAGATCTGGGCAATTACTCAGTTTCTAGCTGCTAAATCCACTTTTTCCCCCATATAACACAGCCTTATACATTCTAGTCTCTCTCTACCTCCAGCCTGATAACAGAGGGGGAAGCAGAATGCATTTCTCACATTTGTTTAATCAGTTCAGGCTGTATGTATAACTGTTTCCAACAATGCAGGTGTTCTGGTTACAAGGAGCTTGTGGAGGGCAGCTCTGAAGCCATGAGAACTGACCACTGCAGGAGGTCTGCAGAACTGTGATATCCTCTCCCTTCCACTGCTCACAGAGGATGATGATGTCACCAGTCTTCAGTGAGGGAAGACCTGCCTACTGGGAGGAGAGGCACGCCTACTGGGAGGAGAGACCCGCCACTGGATTTGAAGCTGTAAGAGACAGAAACAGATCAAGTCTGCGAAAGCCTGTACTAAGAAAACCCCTTTAAAATTTATCATTATCTCAGATAAACAAAACTTCTGCGTTAGAGATAAGACTCAGCAGGGAGTGACTCACAATAGTCGTACTGACTGACTGAGGGCAACTTAGAGTTTTAAGAGTTAATAGAGAGCAGGGAGAGGGAGAGAATCTTGTGTACTCTTAGGCCTCGTTCACACGGCTTATTTTTCCGCGGATTGGCGCCGTACTCCGCGCCGGATTTGCGCTGCATTACGGCGCCACTCCGTCGGAGTAATTACGGTAATCCACTGCTCTCATAGAGAACAGTGGATTCCGTCGCTCCTCCCCGCTCTGCGAATCCGCCGCGGGGCGAGAAAGTGACATGCACATTATTTACGGCGCGTACGCGCCGTAGATAATGACAGTCTATGGGGCCAGGGAGCGGCGCCCCGCCGCGCTCCGGCCCCGCCCCATCCCGCCCCTTATTCACGCCGGATTTGCGAGCGCAATCTGGCTCACAAATCCGCCGTGAATAAGCCGTGTGAACACGGCCTTAGATGAGATAAAATCTTCTTTATCTTCTGAAAAAGCAACATTAAAATACCAATGTATTTTGTAAAAATCTTCATTTACCTTACCTTACATGTTAAAAGCTAATCATGAGGGTGAAAACCCTATTAAGGCCTACTGACAGATATGGAATTAATGTCTACTATGTGCAGGTCCCACCTCTGGGAGGTTCTATGGGAGTTCTAAGTCCAGCTTAGCCATTTTGCTAGTCTATACTAAAAAATCCCATTGCAGTAAACAGAGAGATACACATCTGCGACTACCTCTCTGTTTCATGCGACTGCAGCACACATGAGTAAAGTATACAATTCTTGAAATAGTGTGGGTCCCAGAAGTGAGACCATCATCTATCCCCTAAGAAGAGGTAATCCCTTGTTAGGAGGTTTTCATGTCCTAACAAAAAATTCTTTGCTCCTGGGGCCAAATCTTTAAAAAAAACTTTTCCCAGTCCTTGATTGCAGGGCTGCGCCTCTTCAGTCTTCTTTCTACAGTCTGCTACTTCCAAATGGAGATGTCCATGACAGCTGCTGCAGCGGCCATGTGCCAAACATTTACATCATTGTTCGGAAATGAACAGCTCTAAGCGGTGATGTAAGTATATTACGAAAATGTAACACCAACACCATACATAATTTTTGGCTTGTTTTTTATTTTATAAACCAATGTTTGGTGAAGTAAATTATTGAAAAGCCAATTCGTTATTATTGTTGGTTTAATTGCTCTCAAGGCTCACTTAAGACAGATGGTGGATTCTCTGGGCTACATGCAGGAATTGGCATATGGCTGCACCAAGGAGTCTAAGGAGCCCCTGGCCTTTACACTTAGGCCAAAAAAATGTGGGAAAGCCGACAGCATTTTGTCTTATGCAGGACCACATTTTTTGGCACTGATTTGTGCAAAAAACGCTGCCATTTTTAGTTTTTGCTGTTTGCCCGTACAATTTAATGTACAAGAATCTGACAACAAACCACGGGACTCCGGCAGAATATTCAACATGTTGCATATTCCGCCGGATTTTTAACGCAGTGGTTAAAAACCTGTGCTGTATAGACTACAACATGGGATTTTCATTGCTGTAATCACTGTGTTTTGTGCCTCTGCACAGTGCATTGGAAACTAGTTATTAGCATCATTACAGCGCAGGTGCCGGCTGGTGTCCTAGCAACCAGTAATGCCCATCAATGTGCCTGCATTGTCATCTATGAGTGAATCGCCGCCATGTTGCTTTCTGGGGGCGGCGTTGTGCATGCACTGATAACACTGTTGTCTATTGACTGATCAATCTGCAACGGGCGCTGGCGCAGTTGGGGAGGAGGGGCGCTAGTGCAGGTGAGGAGAGGGGGCGTATGATATGTTCTGAACCAGGTGAGTTTGGTGTAGATTAATGGCATTAGAATATGTCTATTTGTAGTGAATATCACTTGGTTTATGCATGCTATGACTAAGGGGTACCCCCAGAAACAAGTTAGCAGCCTTATCTGTCCGGTGCCATCTGCCATAAGCTTTTAATGGATTTCATTTTTTTAAATCATAAAATGTTATTGATTTTGTAAGAAATTACAAACATAACAGAGGGAAAAAGAAAAACCGTGCCAACAATGGATTTCTAATAAGCAAGATATTATAATCTACTTCAAATGTACTACTTCAATCTTCAGTCTACTTCCACATGCCTAGTGGATTCCTGCAATCCTTACTACAGGAGTAGTGACCTGGCTCTTTTTTCTTTTTTGTACCATCAAGTTCTCGGCGGTTTCAAAATACTGAAACCACTGAAAATCCGATAGAAAACCTGTGCTGTGTAGAAATAGCCTGTGTAGACCGCGCTCCCTCGTCCATGAGCCGCAACCAGCGCTATTCCTGTAATCCACAACTTCCAAGCCACTTCTATACAGCAGCGGTCCTGCAGTGCAATTTACCTCATTGGTATTCCATATATTCCTTTCCAAGCTTACAGAACGTTATATATTCTTCTTACCCATAAGTTTGACATCAGCTCTTTTGTGATCATATTGAAAAAGGTTTATCATAACCGAAACGTCTATAAGAACGATCACAGTAGACCTACGCATTTAAATCTATCTTGCCAAGATTATGTACACTTATGTAAATACTATGTAAGATTCTGTAAGAACATGGAACTGATGCACCTAAGATCCATGTAACATAAAATCACATATATATATATATATATATATATATATATATATATATATATATATATATATATATTTATATAAAGATTTATGCAAATTCTCCGTCCTCCTGTACCTTTTTTGTGCTGTGGAATTCTTATATATATAGAAATAGCCTTAGTCATGCCTGAGAGCTGCAGGAAACTAACTGGTCTTTATTAGACTAAAAACTGCATTCGCTTACAAGTTTCAGAACTAGTGGTGAGCCAAAATGTTCGGAAAATGGTTAGTTCGGCACGAACTTCACGTTTTTTCCGAACCCGAGCTGAACAGAATTTTTTGCCGCAAGTTCGGTAAAAATTTCAGGTCAGCGCCTTTTTCAGCTGCTTCCTTCAGTTTTGGTGACCAGCCAATCAGTGCAAAAATGTCACCAGTGAGGGTGTAGGGATCTCATTGGCTGCTAAAATCACATGACCGTTTTATGTGTATGTCACTGTATTTCCTGTTGAATGCCATTTCCACCTTACTCTCTGTAGTGAACACACTGCTGCCTGTGTCTGCTGGTTTGCCAGCAGGCAGAACTACCATTTAATAGCGATTTCACACAGGAAAAGCTGGTAGTAAGATTACTCAGGAGGGGAGGGGACAGCTAGCTTTGGGAATTATACACCGCAATAGTTAGGGAGTTTTGTATAGCTATTCCATAGAAAAAATTCTGTTTATAATTCTGTTCCTATTTGCCCGTTGCAAAGTACAGGCATTTAAGAGCACTTGATTTGCTGTCTTTGGAGTACAGTTCTTCAGTAAGAGACTGTGAACAAATTTTGACCTTTTTAATATTTATCCTATTTGTCCTATTCAAAAAAATCTTGTT
This sequence comes from Phyllomedusa bahiana, assembly GCA_025379985.1. Lineage (NCBI taxonomy): Eukaryota > Metazoa > Chordata > Amphibia > Anura > Hylidae > Phyllomedusa > Phyllomedusa bahiana. The sequence continues at coordinate 36,556 of JAODAL010035787.1, forward strand.
TTAAATAGTAATTTCTTCTTGCTAATTTTATTGAGTGTTCAAAAGGTCATTTTTGATGCTTATGGGGTCATGCTGCTGTAAAAGACAGCGATAGTCAATGTCAAATACTCAAAAGTCTTGTTTCAAATAATCAATTTTACAAATTTTATACTGAGTGTAAATAAGGTAATTTTTGCCAGTTTTGGGGTCAGGCTACTGTAAAATGGGGTGCCAGGGGTGTCAATAGAGCAGTACTCCTGTCAGTGGCCCTAATCAAAAAGGGGCCCAGTGATATGTTAAAAATAGAAACTAGAAATGGGTGGGTGCCCTATTTGATTTAGCTGCATGTGGCCCTGAAATGGTTAATAGATGACTGACGGTAGCCCTGGCTACCACAGCACCCCCTATAACTACGACACTGCCAGCTGAACCTCTGTGTTTCCCGTTGGGATGTTCTTGCTGCCACCACATATATCACATTTTCTTGGGCCCTGGTGCAATAAGTAATAGGGGGCTGCTGCCAGTTACCATGAGTCATTTCCAATACCAGTGTCTTCTTATGTGGCAAAGGAGCCCTGTATCAGCTGATACCGCTGTACCTGCTGTAGCTACGCCGTCCTCATCTTTTCAGTTAGCCATTAAAAGGAATGAATTATTTTAGCCTGTGAATTTTTTTCTGTGACTCTTAGAGCCACATTTTCTTCACTAAGTTGTTTCACGTATCCAGTTTACTGTTATGGATGCTAATTGCAGCTTCTCCTCACCTGTATAAGTGTAACTATTAACCAGAACATCTTCTCCCATTGTCTTTAATGGGGTCCGAAGTTCGGTTCGAGTTCAACTCGAACTTCGAACCTAACTTCTCAAAATTCGAGGTTCTACTTGAACTCAAACTTTTTAGGGTTCGCTCATATCTATTCAGAACACTGGGTTCCTTGATCACAGAACCCAGTGGTCTGAAACATGTAAGTGAATGCAGTCACTAGTCTAAAAGCCCTATTTAGAGGTACGTGTTTGTTGGACGTTTACTATTTTTAATATAATGTGAAATAAAGTTGAAGAAGATTTTAATCTGGAAGAAGGTAGCTCATTTAGAGCTTGATGAGCTCCTATGAATCATAAACAACATACGTGGTTAGATTAAAACGGATATTACAAGTGCAGTCATACTGAATGTACTGCATGTCAATTTTGCAGTAACACCAATCAATTCACTTTTTCTACTAGGCAAAACTTTTTGGTGAGATCACACATAAATTGTAATAGTAAATACATAACATACTTGATTAGCTTTAAAAGTTGCAAAATCCAGTACAAAGTATATACTACAGGTCTACTCAAAAGTTAAGAGGCCTCTGACTCTGTGGTCTCACGTCATTTTTTAGAAGTACACTCAGGGGATACAAGATCTTTGTCCTTTCTGAGTATAGAGAAAATAACACGTTCTGTGAGGGGTGGGGATTTGCTTAACGGGAGTTTATGCCACCTTTGATGAGGGCAGCACAAGCTAGTGACAGACATGCCGTTTCCAGCTCTGTGTCCCTTATTCTGTAAGGTGCTGAAGTTTCAGAGCAAATATTTCTCAAATCTGGCAGTGTGCAACCTGCTCTACCAGAAAAGAGTCCAGAGTATTCATGAGCAGGTGTTAGCCCAGCCCACCTGTGAATAGCCCCACCCACCAGTTATTTTGTCACAGGTTTCGACCTATTCAAAGTAAAAGATTGAATCAACCATGAGTGGACGGGGCTATCCAGCAATTGGTGGGAGTATCAGATAGTGGGTGGAGCTAACACCTGCTCATGAATTAAGCAGAATCTTTTCTTGCTGCAAACTGCCAGATTTGAGCATTAAATGCTCTAATACTGCAGCATCTTACAGAATAAGGGACACAGCACTGGAAACAGCATGTCTGTCACTAGCTTGTGCTCTCCTCTGCAAGACTCCCTTTAAAAAATTCCTTAGTAGAGAATCAAAGTGGATTTTCCTTCATAATATTAGGGTCCCTTCAGGCCTAAATGTAAAAAAGGATATTTTTTTATCATTATTAATTATGTTCTAGTGTATGTTTACATTGATGTTTTTATTATTGATCTATCAGTTATTAGGCGTGTCCCACTTCTTAGGCTATGTTCACACGGCTTATCCACGGCGTAATTTCGGGGATGTGCATAGGGTAGTGGGGCAGGGAGGCCGGCAGCTCTCCGGCCCAATAGACATTCATTATCCACGGCGCATATCCCGCCATGATAATTGACATGTCACTTTCTCCCCACTTGCGAAATACAGCGGAGAGGAGACTATGGATTACCGTAATGACTGGGACGGATTTCAGCCGCATTTCTCGCAGTACGGTGCGAAATACAGAACGAAATCCGTCCCAAAATAAGCCGTGTGAACATAGCCTTAGGAGTGGTTGAGACAGCAACACGCACCCGGCTTTTAATGCTTTGTAAGACATTCATGTGCATTCAGCTGAATAGCTACGAATAAGGACTTTCAGCACAAAATGCATCGGTGGCGGAACAGCATACCACACTGCAGAGACATTACTCTATCATGCATATGATACAACATTTGTTCATTGTAGTGAATATGCAATATAGTTTGAATCAAAAATCACTAGGTCATGAGAGGTCAGGAAACCTTACTTAAAAAAATGCACAGCAAGCCAACTTCTATCAATCAAGATAGGAAGTAAGCCCTCACCAGGGGGCACTTCCTTAAAGGTCATTAGTCATTTCACACGTTCGGCCATACTTCCTGGAACCCAAGGTAACAATTCCTCCAGCTAGTCAGAGAAGTGAAGCTGATCAAAAGGTTGTGTCGATCTGTCCGGGGCTGGTATTTCATAAAGAATTATGGAAGTACTACATGTCTCACCCATGTACCGATCCCATATTCACTCTTGTGTGTCTCCTTTCTTTCTCGGACCCAGAGATGGAGAGATAAGAAGATTGGCCCCTAGGAACCCACAGCCAAGCTGCATTTGGTATCAGAACGTAGCTGGGGACCAACCAGGTCCATTGGTACCAGAGCCGCCTTTCTGTGACCTTCCCGGGTGCAGTCATGACCAATCTTAGGTTATGAGATTAAAACTACCAGGCACACAGGGAGGGGGGCATCAGACCATCCCAAAGGCGTAGGAGGGTGGTAGGGAGTGTGTCCGGCTTAGGATAAGAGCATGTGCTGAGCAGCAGCTAGGGGTTGTGTGCTGTGGGGGTATATTCTACTCTAGGTGTATCAGGAGGAACCAGCAACTTGCTGGCATCACACGCACACATGTGGCTTCACATCACCAAAGCTAACCTCAGATACTGACTTAGTTTGTCTGCTAATACCACGTTTACACCTGTAACTGTATATACGATTTTTATATATCTCTATTTACTGTATGTATTATCTTGTCTGATGTGGCAATAAAATATTCAATTTACTCTTGGGCTGCTTTTTTATCTTGATCTACGAACCCAACCATCAGTGTTCTCGGTTTTACATTGTATGCTACCGGGGCTGGTTTCTGGCCTGATAATCTTGTTAACGGAGGGGACTATATCTAATGAAGTACTGGTTGCAGTTTACCAGACTGGCAGAGGTCGGTTTCACTGGTGATAGTGAAAGGGGATCTCTCAGACAGTCAGGGTTGTCAGCGAGTTGTGTACCACGCTCTCCTCTCTCACTCCCCATACCTCCCCATACCCGTGTGGACAGGTGGTGTCTGTGAAACAGTATGCAGCTGACCTTATGTAGCGCTAAGGGGTGTGGAACGTCACGTATACATCACATATCATATCACGTGTCAGATCACAGCCAGGACTTCATTACCCATCGACCAACGAACAGCCTGATCATGATATTCGTTTTTTAATCACTGGAATATAAATGTGTTTTTATTTCTTTGGACATGCAGCAGGTGCACCTTATTTTCATTCCTACCCCCAATATCAGAAAAATAGTGGCACACAATGTAAACTTTGACAAATGTTGTTTTACTTTTTACACCATTTAACACTCCCTAAAATATGTAAAATACACCAATAACTCAATAAGAAAAATGAAAGTGGAGTACAGAAATATCCAATCACATGGTCAACCACAGGCACACATTTGCCCCAAACCAAATGATGCAGAACTGTTGTCATGGCAGCTGGGGCCTAATAAAAGTTTCCAGGACTACCACCTTCCTGACTGTATTACACCCTGTACCATATCGTGGCCCCTTGGTTATCTCTCCTTTGGCGGCGTGGCCGGGATCGTCCCAGTGCGGTGGTGGCAGTGCCATCCCTTGTGGATTTGGCTCATGCCACGTCATGCCGTGGTTCTCTCTGGCCGCTCCTCTTTTTTGAAAGTTTTTCCTTTGGGTCTTTCTGGCGGAGCGGTGATGGTTCCATCCAGATGGGCGTGACCTCTGCTCTGTCGTGCCGTGACTTCCTTTGACCGCCTACCCCTTTGAAATCTGACTGCGCATGCGTGAGATGCTGATGAGGGAGGTTTAGCCCGTGCTCCTCACACAGGTGAGTTATTTGTTAGCACTTATGTAGGTATATAAGCTGGCTGTTTAGTATGTTTATTGATGCTACGAATAAGGGTCCAGAGGGACTTGAAACGCGTCAGCTGTTATTATGTCATCCTAATTTGTTTCCACGATTCCACTTGCAAATAAAGACCTTCAGTTTTTATTCCGTATTGGAGTTACTGGCAATCCTTTTCTTCTGCGGATCTTGATTATTGCTTCCAGATTGCAGCCATGCAACCCAAGCACTGGAGTGGTGAGCTAGCAAAAACTTTCCTTATCTTGTATTGCTGTCTGGTGCCGTGCACACCACACCGTTTTGGAAAAATTGTTATATACTGAATGGTCTTGTGATATACATCTGAATATACGTGGCAACATTATAGAAATATTTTTTTCTAATGCCGCTTGTATTTGCCTATTGACATCATGGCTTTTTCTACATGTATTAATAGAGTAGACAAGGTGGCACAAGTTTTTGACATACAGGACATAGCAGACCAACAGAGCTCAGAATGTCATAATAAGATAAGAGAACTAGAAAAAACGTTAAAACAAGAAGTGCGCATATGGTGGAAACTTACCACACTGCAACAATACTTACAAAAGAACATGATTCCACGTGGCCTGCGGTTACGTAAAATGCCTATATTTATCTACTCAGATGTTTTCTTACAAAAATGGAATGATACCTTGTCAGCTTGCTCAGGTTGTCTAATGGATTTGATTATACACGGGGAACAACAGAAGTTAGAACAACTATCTGTCCAAATTCAGGACTTAGAGCAAAAGCACACTGAATATTCAGATTTATCAGAGTTTAAACAATTATATGAAAAAATCAATAAAAGCGTTTCAACACATGAAGCTTCGATCATGGCAACAAAAAAACATTAATTTAAACGTGATATGGCTGACTATGATAATAATTGTGTGTATAACTGGCACTCTCATTACAGCAATTCCAGCACTTCTAAATCTATTCTTAAACGAAAGCCATGGTACACACAAAGAGGAATGGGATATTCAAAACGTGTGACTTTTACCTCTAAATCATCTGTCAATACTCTGGACTCTGTGAAAGAAATTAATGGGGCAGCAGCCTCCAGCAACCAAGTTCCTGTGGAATCAATAATTCGGGCGAAACATAATGCAAAAAACGATATAGGCAAGGAGGACGAAAGCATACTAGGAGGTCCAAAACGCAATGCCAGAGCCAAGAAAGGGACTTCATCGAGAATATAAATGTGCTGAATCTGTTAGATCAAGTATTTAGCTCAGAACAAGAAGAGGTCCTTAAACTGGGCTTTAATTTTGCTCTTGATGATTCTCCAAATATGTTTTCCACCCTAAAGAGTATAAATCGCTTTATTAGGGATCTTACAGTGAAACACCATTTTTCGAGTTGTGATCATGACAATGTATCAGCTGATACTCCTGAAATTGCATGTAATGAATATATCAGTTTAACATTCACAAACA